>JABXWE010006750.1:0-21821 GCA_014611495.1 Limonius californicus
ACGGTTGGTATTTGTTTGCGTCAAAGAATCTTTTTCCGCGAAAATAAAAAAATCGATTTTTTATGCCCTACAAAATATAATTTCCAGGGACTTAGAAAATTTTACCTCGGTAGCAATAGCGATCGGTACTAGTTAGACCGCGCGACGGCCCACAGTGGCTGAAAATGCTACTTTTACGGAAAAAATTCTATAACTTTTGAATGGAAAGAAATTTTTTCAAATTTTTTTTCTCAGTTGCTAGTAATGTACCAGGAGATGTATTTTGTACCGAAACAATTAATTTTAATTTAATTGAAATATTTATATACATATACCCGCGATCATTTAAATTTTTTGTCAGCTCTTGCCATGAAAAACCAAAGTAGTATCTTTGCTTAGTTAGTAACTTGTCATTTTGACATAATGAATTTATGGTATAAGGTACGACATGCAGTTCATATTCCATAGCTACGTATGATTACGGAATTTTCAATATATATTTATATTTATACAGCATGGGCAAACAAAATCATACACTTTCAGTAATAAAAACAAAAATTACAATTTCTGTGTTGGTAACTTAGCGAATACATCTTATGTAAAGTGTTTCCAGTTATTTATCTAGGTATCTATAAACAACCTAAAATATGACTAACAACTTAAATATTACATTTTATGCATGGCCTAAGTTAAATTAGCAGTACTAATAGTAAGTGTAAGCAAAGCTTGTACTTCTTCAGTTGCTTGAAGTGCTTTTGCAGAAAAATCTGATCTCAAATGTGAAATAAATGGGTCCGAGGATACCAAGAGCATATGCATGATATCTTCATTTGTTGAGAATCGACTACATTGTCTTGTATTCATGAGCCGGTACCGTTTGTAGTCCTTATTGCGGGCTTCCTGAGCTTCCTCAGATAGATGACCGATAGGTAAGGCTGCTGTTGCTATTATATTTTTGCCGTGGAGAAGGATTTTGTGAACCGCCATAGGCATACAATACCATTTGTATTTATTAACAAAAAGTATTGCGGTGCTGTGAGCCTAATCCCCAAATTTGTTTGCATCAATTTCTGCTTCCGAAGTTATCGCTTCTAAAATTACAGAAAATCTTTTGATCAGTTCCTCATCCACACCAGTAATTTCTTCAGTTACCTTCGGATTTTGGAAAAACCGACGGGATCGTTGGTCGTTCCCGTTCCTTGTTTTACAAAATCAACCTTGAGATCCAGTCGTGCTTGGAATTTTTCTTGTATTTGTTTTTTTGTTTGTTCTTTTATGGGGCGGGTATCAGCTGTAGTTGACCACTTTAGAAAAGGTAAATTATACGCAATGTGTAGAATACATTGCGTAAATTTGATACGTGCATGTAACGGTGACATTCCGAGACAATACGCTTCTTCATTTGCACTTTTGCTTTGCACTGCATCTAGATTGTTCATTTCAGTGGTCTTCGCTTTGTATATGAAACAAGCAGAGGAAGATGGTGTTCCTGCTACAGCTTGAGCTATTTTCCCGTCAATCATTGTAAATAGTATTTCATGAGCAACATTAAAAATCCGTCCACACACATTAATACGAGTCTCGACCAGGTTGGATATTTGCTGTTCCATATATTTCACAGAAGCTACAGTATTTTCTTTTGTTTCCTTACAGTACTCAAACTGTATGGCTCTGCAATATCGGGTTGATGAAGGTTTAAGATTTTTCCAGTGTACTTGTTTTGTCTCTTGTGTTAAAACTAAACGCAATGGGACCATTGAAATCATAAACAAATTAGCATCCGAGAATGGCTGGTCAGATTCATTATAACGTTGTTTAAATTCATTTTGACCTGAAGAACCATCACAGCCTCACTTTGTCATCAAAGTCAGTGCCTCTCCTTCAATTTTAGCGATTTCTTCCTCCCTTTTTGTTTTAAATATTCTTTCAGTCGTATGGTCTAGTAGACTTTGCAGCCCGACTCTTTCAGAAGTTTCTGTTATTTCTACGCCTTCAGGATAACATCTTTTCTTGGCGGCAGATATTTTGTGGTAAGGTGGGAAAATATCGAATCCAATTTCTTTAGTTGAACGTCTTATCAATTCATATTGTCGTTTTGATAATTGTGCATCCATAAACAACGCTAACGCTTGATCGTCTGCAAAGCCTAGAAATTGGCCATCTTCATTGATAGCAGCCGCTGCCGCAATCTGTTCTTTTGGAATTTTCTGTCGCAGTTTTTGGACCTTATACCTCTTACTTCGATCACAACACTCACTGAACTCTTTTTGTGGTCTTCCTTGATCGCTCTACACTCTTCAAATCTACGGTAAATATTCCTTGTAGCCACTTTTCGTTTTTCTCCCGGAACCTTTTTTCATTGCGGTAAACAGCTTGCCATTTTTTATGGAAATGTGGAATAAATCTTCTACTAGTTTCTGTCATCACTTCTTGAAGCTGATCATCTTCGAGATTTGGAGACATCTCACGAAACAACGAACTAAGAACACTTATTTCACGCCCGCCCTCAATAAATTTGTCAACCAAAACTTTATACGATATTGAAAAAGTATCCATCTTTATTAAAATATACAGATGTATTACATTCCAAAACTGTTTTCAGAATGATAGCTAAATGTCCCAATCAGCATTCAAATGCATTTTGATTAATTACCTGCAAATAACTTGGCCTAATAGCTCCCATTAACGATTTCTCGAATTTTCGCCAAAACAAATTACTTAAGTAATTATTGTATTAGCAGCTTTGCCGCAAGCCAACGCAGTTGAAATTTGTCATACAAACAGGCAACATTCCATTGTTTAGTAATCTTCAAACATTTTAAGTTAGTAAGGTGGAGTTAAGTTTATAACTCAAAATTAATCGATAACTTAAAAAAAAATTATTAACCTACATATAATTAAAAATTTATAAATAACAAAGTTAAATGTCGCTCTATAATAGCTGTTATTAGACGTACAGTAATAATATAATACCCTGGAATTATTATTTTGATTCCATTGATCCTACATAGCACACAATAATCTGTTGAACATTACCAAGGAAAGCACAATATTTATCCATTTTTGGATGTCTCGTTTTTGATCATTGAAATACTATTCTTAATGTGCTTAGTAAAATCTAATTTATGTCCGAAGTGTTAGATTAGTTCATATAGAGTACTATATACTATTAATATTTCATAAATTATGATTTTTAGAAAATCCTATTTTTGACGCTATTCAGCCACTGTGCGGCGTGTAACTGAGGTTATTTATCCTCCAAATGACCTAGTAATATTGTTTTTTGGCACGGTACCGGAGGTGTGTGACTTCAAAGTGTTTTTACATCACTTCACTAAAATGTAAATAACTTTTTTCTTTCTTGTCCAATTTTGATAAACTTTGTTGTTTTGCAAAGGTAACAGTCCAAGCTTAATTTCCTGAAATGTGTATAATTGAGTGTGAAAAGTGGATGATGAAGCCCGATGCAGATGAGAAAAATTTGATTTAAATTAGAATATATCTTAAAAACAAGATCGTTAACCTGCGTTTTTTTTTCTGCAGCTTTTGAACTACACCCATGGACAAAATTATCGAATATTTTAAAATTTTCCTAATTTCTTCTTGTAAAAATAAATTCTGATGAATGAAACAATTTAAACACTCTGTACTCAGTAAGAACAATTTATTTTACATATTTTAAGTGAACATTATTAAAGATTTATGAGAAGAAAATTGTGAAAAAAAATTAATGCTAAATGTTACAAAAATTACGGATATTTAGATTAAACTTAACTGCTATTGTGATATATATTCTTTGAGGCTTTCGCGGTTTCTCGAACAGTCAATATTACAATTTACTTTCGGCTTAGACCGGATCGTCATTTGGGAACTACACCCAGCGTTATCAGGTAAGGAACGACCTGTAGCTTGTCTGCCTTTACAAGCATTTGCTCTAGAAGTTTGAGCCATATTTGTTCGTAGGCCCTGCCTCCCTAAACAGGGCCGTGTGCTTATATTAATCAAACCTTGGGGCGGACAAGGATTTGATCTTGATGTATTTTGTTTGCCAGGACAATAATACTTAATCGGCTTATGCCTGTTAGCTGTTTGTGAAGCCATACAAACTAACGTTTCGCAAGACATTGCAGCTTGCATCTTCAGAATGAATATAACACTGACCCGCCCCAAGGTTTGAATAATATAAGCACACGGCCGTGTTTAGGTAGATAGGCAGGGCCTATGAACAAGTATTGCTCAAACTTCTAGAGCAAATGCTTGTCAAGACAGACAAGCTACAGGTCGGTCCTTACCTGATAATGCTGGGTGTAGTTCCCAAACGAGGACGCGGTCTAAGCTGAAAGTAAATTGTAATATTGACTGCTATTGTGATGGCAAAATCTTAGTGTTTTGATTAAAATAAGAGCATAGTTAGTAACGAGTATTCCCACCTCGAGCTCTAATTACTGCATGCATCCTTCTCGGCATGCACCGCTTTACGGTAGCTAAGGAACACGACTTGTCACCAAACACTCGATTGATTTCCTCAAAACATTCTTTACGACTTAAGCCATGCATGAAATTGTAAAAAATCAGGGCTCGATAATGCTCTTTATTCAATTCCATGATTTCTTGGGGAAAGGATTGCTTTAAAATTATTTATTTTAAAAACCTTCAAGTATATTTGATAACTTTCACTATAATTAAACTTGTAAGCAACTACCTTAAAATGTCAAGCAAAATTTGTTTCAAAATATCACATCCTGCTAGATAGACTCAGCGGAAAGAGAATAACTCTTGTATATTTGGTCTTAAGATTACGTATACGGAGTAGTGACCTCACGTCGTGAAACACCCTGTATATGCTTTCTATGGGAGCTCCGACTTTCCTCCTTGCAGGGCAGCTCCGTTATTGTTAATAGATTACATACCTTCTACGAAAAATGTTATTTTGACTGAAGATTGTATTTAATTATGCACCTCTTAGTATTTAACTTTCTCGATTATTAATTTTTTTATTTTCAGAAAATTCTGGTTATACCAAATATGGAAGATATTTTGATACCTGTGATGTCGCCAAAGTTACCCGAGTGATTTTAAAAATAATAAAATGTGTCTTTCTGTAATTTATTGTCTATTTCATATTGGTGATACTGGTACAGGGCTTCTCTTTCTTCTAGTCTCTTAATGTGATGGTACCTATTTAAATACCAATGAATCCTATATTGTAGCACCCTTGACTTGCAAAATAGAATGTTAATCTGCATTTTCAATTATGCTGTGTTTGTGGTTACAGTGATTCTAAACATCGTGATAATAGTTTTCTTTTTTGTTTTAGTATGTTTTTTAATTTTTATATTAAGAACTCCCAAAAGCCAAACAAGTACAAATGCTAAAATGGTTTTATAGTATTATATTATTAAGGATATACAAATAAAACAACATTTAGTACAGCAGCAATAGAATAAATTGCAATGAAGAGATCTTATGAGTATTATTATGTAATTACAGGGTGACATTTTTTTCTAAAGTTTATGTAGTATTTATTATAACTTATTGCTTATACCAAAATATCCCTTTTTCAATCTACTTTTTCAATGTTTGTGTGTGTGGATTTAAATTATACCGTCACTATCATTATTTTTTAAATAGTGTCAAGTTAAGTCATGGTGAAAAAACCGCTTCAGTAACTGTAAAAATTGTATTCAGATAAAGAGACACAAACCTAGCCAGTGATAAGGTAAATAGTAAATATTCCAGTGTTATGTCAGTTTGTACTGAAAATTATTAGTCTTTATAAATAACTGAACTACAGGGTGTTCCATATGAGCAAGAGGCAACACAGCTTGTTAAAGAGAAAAACTGTATTACTAAAAATTAATCTATGTTAAAATAAGCAAATAAAAGTCAAAAAAAGAACTAAAGTTTAAAATTCTTAGTATTGCAATGTTTAGTAAATCAGTGGAAACAACGCACAATGCTGTGGCAGTGTAATTAATACAAACATTTGTTAGAAATACGAGGGTAGTTTGAAAAGTGTGGTAAAAAAAGCAAATGAAACACAGTTTTCTGGAAAAAAAACTGTTTCATTTCTCAAAATAGTCTCAATTCAGGGCGACACTTGCTTCAGCAAGATTTTTCCAACTTCTTCATTCCACATGGAAAGTAGATGTTCTCAAAGGCTTAGAAAAACGCATTGACGGTGGCGATGACTTTATTATTTGATGAGAATTTCTACCCACCAAGACAAATTTTCAAGTTTGGGAACAGGAAGAAGTCGCATGGCATGAGGAATCAATTCGACGCCTAATTCGTGCAATTTTTCCACTGCAATGATCGATTTATGGGACGGCGCGTTATCATGGTAAAAGAGAGCACGTTTTTTGTAGGCCAATCTTGGTCGTTTTTGTTTCAGCTCTTCCTTCAAACGGTCCAATGATGTAGCACAATAAAAGGCTCCTGTTATTGTTTTTCTCTTCTCTAAGTAGTCAATGAAGATAATGCTTAGGAATCCCAAAACAACAGTTGCTCTGACCTTCCCAGCCGACAAAATTATCTTCGCCTTCTTGGGCGCGCTTTCGCTACTTTATCAAATTTATCAAACCACCCTCACACTTTTTTATTTTCTTCTTGTTCCTCTTCTACCTTTATGGTAAAAGAGAGCACGTTTTTGTGGGCCAATCTTGGACGTTTTTGTTTCAGCTCTTCCTTTCAACGGTCCAATAATGTTTCATAATAGGCTCCTGTTATTGTTTTTCCCTTCTTCAAGTAGTCAACGAGGACAATGATTGGGAATCCCCAAACAAAAACAGTGGCTATGACCTTCCCAGCCGACAAAATGATCTTTGCCTTCTTGGGCGCACTTTTACCACTTTACCAAGCTTGTCAAACCACCCTTGTACTTATTTATTTTCTTCTTCTTGTTCTAATATCTTTCTAATCTAATCTTGGCCGTTTTTATTTCAGCTCTTCCTTCAAACGGTCCAATAATGTAGCACAATAAAAGGCTCCTGTTATTGTTTTTCTCTTCTCTAAGTAGTCAATGAAGATAATGCTTAGGAATCCCAAAACAACAGTGGCTA
Source organism: Limonius californicus (assembly GCA_014611495.1). Classification (NCBI taxonomy): domain Eukaryota; kingdom Metazoa; phylum Arthropoda; class Insecta; order Coleoptera; family Elateridae; genus Limonius; species Limonius californicus. The sequence goes on from JABXWE010006750.1 coordinate 7,041, forward strand.
TCACCTTCCCAGCCGACAAAATGGTCTTCGTCTTCTTGAGCGCACTTTCACTACTTTATCAAATTTATCAAACCACCCTCACACTTTTTTATTTTCTTCTTGTTCCTCTTCTACCTTTATGGTAAAAGAGAGCACGTTTTTGTAGGCCAATCTTGGCCGTTTTTGTTTCAGCTCTTCCTTCAAACAGTCCAATAATGTAGCATAATAGGCTCCTGTTATTGTTTTTCCCTTCTTCAAGTAGTCACCGAGGACAATGATTGGGAATCCCCAAACAAAAACAGTAGCTATGACCTTCCCAGCCGACAAAATGATCTTCGCCTTCTTGGGCGCACTTTTACCACTTTACCAAACTTGTTAAACCACCGTCGTACTTATTTATTTTCTTCTTCTTGTACTTCTACGAGGATAATGCTTAGGAATCCCAAAAAACAGTGGCTATGACCTTCCCAGCCAACAAAATGATCTTCGCCTTCTTGGGCGCACTTTTACCACTTTACCAAACTTGTTAAACCACCGTCGTACTTATTTATTTTCTTCTTGTACTTCTACGAGGATAATGCTTAGGAATCCCAAAAAACAGTGGCTATGACCTTCCCAGCCGACAAAATTATCTTCGCCTTCTTGGGCGCACTTTTACCACTTTACCAAACTTGTCAAACCACCCTTGTACTTATATATTTTCTTCTTCTTGTACTTCTACGAGGATAATGCTTAGGAATCCCAAAAAACAGTGGCTATCACCTTCCCAGCCGACAAAATGGTCTTCGTCTTCTTGAGCGCACTTTCACTACTTTATCAAATTTATCAAACCACCCTCACACTTATTTATTTTCTTCTTGTTCCTCTTCTACCTTTATGGTAAAAGAGAGCACGTTTTTGTAGGCCAATCTTGGCCGTTTTTGTTTCAGCTCTTCCTTCAAACAGTCCAATAATGTAGCATAATAGGCTCCTGTTATTGTTTTTCCCTTCTTCAAGTAGTCGATGAGGATAGCGCTTAGGAATCCCAAAACAACAGTTGCTCTGACCTTCCCAGCCGATAAAATTATCTTCGCCTTCTTGGGCGCGCTTTCACTACTTTATGTAATTTATCAAACCACCCTCGTACTTATATATTTTTTTCTTCTTGTTCCTCTTCTACCTTTATGGTAAAAGAACCCTTTTTTGTAAGCAAATGTTGGCGGTTTTTGTTTCAGCTCTTCCTTCAAACAGTCCAATGATGTAGCATAATAATAGGTTCCTCTTACTGATTTTCCCTTCTTCAAGTAGTCAACGTGGATAATACTTGGGAATCCCAAAAGAAAGCAGTGGCTATCACCTTCCCAGCCAACAAAATGGTCTTTGCCTTGTTGGGCGCACTTTTACCAAACTTATCAAACCACCCTCGTATTTATTTATTTTCTTCATCTTGTTCTATCTTTCAGGATAGTGCATACATTGCACTTCACTTTGTAACACTACATTGAATTAATAAACTGTTCCACTCTTTTCTGTTTAATGATCTGTCTATTGCGTGATTCCAATTTATGACTTCACTTATACGTTCATTCCAGTTTTTTTTATTTCCCCGTTGATGCGAAACAGCCGATTTATTTTCAGTGTGCTCAATTTAGACTCCTGTATTGTTGAAAGAAATTTTTGTAATAGTATTGTACCTTTACATGCTGTTGCTTCTTGGGTATTTGTAACACTAATTATACAATACTCTGTACATTAAAGGGAGTTACTTTTTCAGTTCCATGCGGGGCGGCTTTTTGTTTTATTATTTTTTAAATTTGAAATCTCTTGTGAATACCTGTATAGTAACTATTTCTACAAAATTTTAAACCTAGACGTTTGCATTTTCACATTTATTACAGAAAATGTTGTGTATGCCTTTAAATGTGTCTTATTCAAAACAAGTGTACATTTCTTAAGAAAAGCAGAATGTACAAAATATGTGAATAGCGCTCCTACATACATCAGGATCTCTGTTAATAAATTGTTAAAATGTTTAAAAAGATTTTATATGCTTCTAAAACAGCTGTGAATTGCTACAAAGATTAATATAGTTTATTTTTACAATAAAAGTTAGTTACGCTGAAAAAATAAGCAATATAGAAATTGACCAGAAGTTCTTGTTGGTATTATACAGGGTGTTAATGAATTGCAGGGACAAACTTCTAGGGCTTAAAGTATACATGAAAACAAAACATTTTTTGTTAATAAATGTATGGTCAAAAGTGTTTCCTTTCAGGCATAGAGCTTCTCAAAGATTCTTTATGAAGCGCCTAAATGTAGGCAACTCATTTTACTGCCTACTATTTGTTTCCATAACGACGAAAATTAATACAGAATAAATAAGGCCCTCTTTCCCACTTCCCACGTCGTTCTGGAAACAAATAGTAGGTAGTAAATTGAGTTGCCTACATTTAGGCGCTTCATAAAGAATCTTTAAGCCCTAGAAGTTTGTCCCTGCAATTCATGAACACCCTGTACATCCATAACCTAATAGTTGTACTTTTGAACCAGGGGTTGCTGTTTATAGTGTTTACACATTCAAATTTCTAAGTAGTAATCTGCTCTTTACCATCGTTCTAAATGTATTTAACTGAATAAACAGCGTTAGAGTTGGCTAAATGTATTTTTAGGTATGGTGTTCTTCCATTAGAAATTTGAATATTTTGTAGTAAATAATTTCAACCGAAGATTTTCTGAATTCCCTCATATACAGGGTTGTTCAAACATCACTCCCCAGGTAAATGTTTGGTTACATTTGAAAATAATCCCAATAAACAAGATGATAGTAAAAAATAGTAAAGTTTTCTTTTGCTAACCTTAACTAACACAGGGTGCCCCAAGTAAAACCAACCGCCCAGAATAACTTAGAAAAAATCTGCGATACAAGTCAACATGCTGGTCAACTACTCTACTTCATCGCCTCAGCCCCTACCACCACCGACCCCAAACTTTTAAATAATAAGAGGTGTGGTACTTCACTTGAAAGTTTCCCTTCGCACAATCTGAAAATGTTCTGCAATTCTGTTGATTTATTTTTGGGAAAGGGCATTTTGAAGTTTCGAATTTAAAAAATGTTTTCAGGTTATTATATTAGATATTAAAAATGGCCACCACCTCTTCCTCTTCGTGGCTCGCAATTCTTTCCCAGAATCTGGTTGAGTGGCATAGATCTTAGTTTCTAGGCGATCCCCCAGAAAGAAAATGTACTAGGGTGTGATCAGGTGAACTGGCTGGCCACTTCACGGGGCCTTCAACACATCTGCAGGACAGAAACTTATCTTTTTAGTTACTTTCGTCTTATCTAAAATGTAAACAATTCAGACTTTTTACAAGTCACATTTGATAATCCTTGAAACTTCTTACAAACAAATCGAATTACAAAACAAAAAATTGTATTATTTTGTTCTGTTGCTATGTTATGATTTTTATTGTACCGAGAATAGTGGTGGCCACTTTGAACATTTAATGAAATAACCTAAACGCAATTTTTAATGTAACATTTCCCTTACACATCCGAAACTTTAAAATGCTATTTCTTAAAAACAAATAAATATAATTGAAAAAAAATGTTCAAAGAGCAGGAATGTAATTCAAATGAACTATTACTTGACAACCCTTGCTATTTAAAATTGTAGGGTTGGTGGTGGTAGTGGAGGCTAGTCGGATGAAGTAGATGACTTACATGGTAAACGATGTCTCCCTTCAAGCTACTGTTGTTTCGCCGATTTTTTTAAATTTGATTATTTACAGAAGTTATTCAGGGCTGACTGTTTCAGTTGGGTCACCGTGTATATTTAATTACATTTAAATTGTCATTCAAACTTTTTTATATGGTTGCAAGAAATGGAAATACCAAATTAGAATAACACTGTTAAAAATAATGTTGGTGCCGTTTATGGAAAAAAAAAGATTGCTCTAACTTTTTCAATCATCTTGTAGAAATTCTTTATTATTAATATCAGGGTTATTACGTACTGGGCGTTGATGTTTCAGCACCGTATATAAGGCGTATTGCTTAACTTATTCTAAAAAATTACGACATACTTTTATTTTTTGTTTTGTTTCTATTATATTATATTAGTTCTAGAAATATATATTTTGTGAAGGTATGTATGTCGTAGTTTTACAATGTACTTACCTAATGAAGGGATAAGATTAGAATCACTGTAACTTTTACCATTTTTTTTTACCAAAGGATGTCTCCATGTCTAGTTCAAATATTGCACATTGTTTTAGTTGTTGGTACCCATTTGTTTTTCAGTATTGTGACAATGTTGTTTTCCATATTTTTTTAATATAAATCTTACAACAACTTAATCTGTTATTTATATATCCTGCATTAGTTGTAGAAATTGTTAATAAATATTTTTTGGTTAGAAAATCGATTGCAGCTATGTATTAGTTCCTGTATTAAATAAACTGAATATTGTTACGGGCCAATCGAGCTTTTCCGACGATTCGTAACTAGCTTGATGGAAAAGGGCCTACAGCTTAGCTCAGAGGAGTAGGGGGAGTTCGTGAAAATCGCTTATGGGAGAAAATCTTTAGTTCTGTACAGGGCGAGTCAAAATAAGTGGGCGCCACCTTCCAAATCCAGCTGATTGTGTAGGTCCTCGTGGAAGGCCGAGAAGCCAACAGCTTACGGGAACGGAACTTACCGTGATTGTGCCTCCTCCTATATATTTAAAGCTTGCAAAATTCTTACACCAACAAATACAAAAGACACAATAAGAGACAGTAAACTTTAAAACACATATAATAGTTAAAATATGACAGTACAATAAAATGACACAAGTTATAACGCAAAAAGTTTGAATTACAGAATTTTAATTCTTGAACGTTCAGAGAAACTCGCCGCCACTGGTGCAACGGGATTTACGTTCTGCATTCAGTTACGAAACACCAGTGACCCTGAAGTTCACAAAAATCGAATATAATCTGGTAGTTTTATTATAAAACAGATTAACAACACATATGGCGACTGAAGGTCATTTTTTTTTTTCTTGTAATTACATGAAGTTAAATTTGAAGTCTGCAAGTTAATGCGAGCAAAAAAAGGTTTCTTTGTCACAACACAACAAAAAAAACTAATTCTTTACCATGACGGAGTAGCGAGTCAGGCACAATTTCGAAGAGTTGACGGGATGATGATAAAAATCTACAGATACACCCCTGGAGACTTGATTGAATGAAGTCAACAGCCAGGGGCCCGGAACTTTGATGCGCTCTTCGCATCGACGGTAACCGCAAAGGGAAAGGAGCTCGTCTCGAACATTAATCCGCCGAAAAGGCGATCGGTCAATTCACAAAGAATTGCCTTTCCTGGGGATGAATCCAGTGATTCCTATTAATCCGGCAGTAGCCGATGGTCTGTTAAATACCCCTTGGTACAACAGCGAGACGAAACACATAACGGATACCCCTCGAAAAAAAAACCCAAAAGCCGCCCCTGCAGCACTTAACGTAATTACGGTTTCCGATTGATGCAGTTTTCGGACAACCGGAGCCAACAGAGATCGAAAATTAAAAATGCAACGGAGATCTCTACTCTCCCCTCAACATTGCACCATATTACGAAATGTTACACAAAAATTCTAGAACGAAAACGGACACGTGCGACTGCCGAGATCAACACTTCCGAGAATTTGGTCGGCAGAAAATCAGCCCACAAAGAGAACGTTCAAGGGATTAACGGAACTGGCCTTTCATAACTCAATTTTCAACACAAAACAAAATAGCGAAAATGGTAACCCAAAATAAGACTGCAATTAAAATAACGTTACTAATTCTGAAAATGAACATAACAATATACCTTTGTGATATACATGTAGCGAAATATTTTGTTGACTACAAATACAAACGGCAGTATATAGTATACTTAAATAAATATAATTCCTCTGCTGACAACAAGCTTGTATACAATCAGTAATCTACATCTACATAAGCAAAAATACTGCAATCACTACTATATAGCAGCCAGGGCCGCCCCGTGCGCGTGTGCAGGATGTGCTCTGCACAAAGGTTCCCGATCAGAAGGGACCCATTTCAAGACGACATACAGGGTTGTTACGTGATTGTAGATTTAGGATTTTTGATCATCTTCAATAGCTGTGGGCTGGTTACCGGAGCTCGAAGTTTATCGTGACCAAGAAGCTTGTAAGGCCCCTTAGCGGTCAGATTGATTTAAAAATGTGTGCACCTTGCAGGAATAAAACACACTTTTTTAGATTAAGTAGTGATTTATTAACACTAATAAATTTTAATGTTTAGATTAGATTAAATTAGATTTTGCAACGGCGCTATCGATGCTGCCGCTGCGGTTGTTGATTGCGAACTTCCCTTAGGGACGAGGGTTTCTTTCCCACATGCTCATTAAAAACCCTCACCCCCGCATCCTTTAGCGGGAACAAAAACATGTAGCAGGAAAGGGCGCCAAAATCGCAGCCTTTTCAAAATACATAACAAGGGTGATTTCATAGGTATAGTAGGCATGGTTTAAGAACAACACATCACTAAAGCTGCGCAAATCGTAAAATTTGAAACGGGCGAGTCCAACTTTGTATTTCGGCGTGTAGAAGGGGATGTCGGTGTTCAGTGTTGTAAAAAGAAAGCGGTCAGCGCAACGTGGTTGTTTTGATTTCTACAGCTACTTGATTGACTCTCATTTCAAATACATCGGTGACGCTACTGGTAGGATTGCTTCGTGCAGCCTTGGATGACTCAACATGTTCTAAGACCGTGCGGACTATACCATAATTTCACACAACTATGATCCAAAAAACTCTATTTATTTTTTTAATTTTTCGAAATAGCTTCTGAAAATAAAGCTCAAAAATTTTTTTTGCTGATTATATCTGTAGAAGGATCAGAAATTGGTATTAAATATTTACTTTATTATATATGTATGTAGTCTATATATTCAATTTTTTTTGTTATACTTTGGACCATAGTTGTGTTATGAAGTACCCGACTATAGACTATAGTCCATCAAATATTTCTTCTAATAAATCGATGCAGGACCATAGTTGAGAGAATGTGTTGCAACTACATCATACAGCAGTCAATAATCTTTAAAATAAAACACAAATTTGCAGAAGCCAGTAAGAAAACGTATTTATTTATTTATTTTAACACAATCGCTTATCATTAAAATCAAACATTCTCAGGAACATTATTAAATTATTTATTTTGGTGTACCCCATATATCTTCGAGCTCAGGCATATGGAAAGCTCCCTTTTGGTACCTCTCTGCTTTGGCTTATTTATGGATTGTTTAATATCCTTTGTTCAATAAAAAAGGCAAAAGGCAATCTTCTTTATCTGGCCACTTCCATAGATTGCCAGATCTGGCCATACATTTTATATAAGCCCCATTAGCCTACACTTTGATAACTTGCCCAGGCTGGCTAGTATTCTTCATAATTCAAATTCGTCACTTGCTGGAAGATAACCATCATTCAGGTCCTCGTGGTTTGATATACCTTCGAAGGCCTCTTCAATGTCTGATAAGTTCAATGAAGATTCTGAAGCCAAGGAATACCCATCACTTTCGTTCTCCTCGCTAGAACTTTCTACTGATTTAGGCTTGCGAGAAAATTTCTTCCTACTTGCGCGAATTACAGTTTTTGCGGTAGATGGTAAGGCAAGTTTTTCAATATCTTCTGCTGAAATACTTTTACCTGGCTCTACATTAAGCTTCTTCTTTCTCTTCTTTATGGTTTTTCCTTGTTCTACTACTTGTTTTCTTTTCATTTCGATAGCTTCATAATAATAATAATATTTTATGAAGGTGTCTGAAACAGCACTTGGATCTGGGTCTGTCACATTGCGATCAGAGTAAGATGGTAGGCGTTCTAGAACTTTGGCTGCACAAAGAGGAGAGACGACAGCCTTTCTAAATCCAGCTTGTAAATTGACTTTTGGGTTGGGAAGAATTCTATTCCAGAGCTTATTTAACAATGAAGGAAAGCCATTTTTGGAGATGGTTGGCATCCTCTGTCCATCTGGAGTCGCTTTCTACTCATCAAGTATTTGCCGCCAATGACATTTTAAAGGCCGAAAATAAGCTATGTCGAGAGGCTGCGTCAAATGGGTGGAATTTGGAGGAAACACTATGCATGCAATGTTATGTTTTTCACAAGCTTGTAGGACCTTTAAGCTGATATGGGAACTGAGGTTGTCGCCAATGATGAATTTTTTCATTTTTCCTTCTTAATACTGGCAATACAATTGAAAAAAACCAATCTTCAAAGCTGGAACTGTCGAACCAGCCAGATCTTGATCGGTTGTACCTAATGTTTGGAGTGCCGCCTTTGGTCCAAGTGTCCCACATCTTTTCGGCCTTTTAGTTGACATATAGTGGGCACACCTCTCCGGCAGCATTCCCACAAACCATAATACTCACAGCAGCTTTGGTTGAATTTTTATGACTTCGGGATATTTACATCCACGTTTGGACAGGATTCTTTTTTTGCCAGGATCGTCGATTATATTAGTTTCATCGTAGTTGTAAACAAGGTTTGGCGGCACATCCTTGATTTCATTCTCTAAATGTGAGAAGAAAGAACTGATTATTTCTTCATTGATGGTCATCCTAACCCGTTTAATGTTGCTGCAAAACCTCTGTGATAATTCTTCTGATGTTCTAAAAAGCACAACGTTTTCCAGGTAAGTTGTCACTGAATGGTGGCACTTTGCGATCTTGGCTATCCAGATACATTTTCACAATATACCTAAGGTTGAATACAGTTATCGGAAATCAAAATATGCACATGGATGTAGACTGGCGACCACGCGATCTTTGTTTATTTTCACGCAGTGCTTTTAGTTTAAGTATTATGGAAACCCTGAGGAACACTACGAACACAACACAATCTCAACAGAAGTCAAAAAACTAGTAGGAAACGAGAGCGGGACGGAAACACAAATGACGACAAGTAGTAAGAAACAACAACGAAATAAAGAACAGGAAGACAAAAAGAAATGAATAGAAGAAAAACAAAGAGAAATTGAAAATGAGAATTGGAACATGGAATGTGAAAATGGAAGAAATAGCGAAAGAGATGGAGAGATACAAAATAGGAATATTGGCACTACAAGAAATAAGATGGAAAGGAGAAGGAAGAGTAGAGAAAGAAAAATTTACAATGGTGTATGGAGGGGAAGAAAAACAAGGAAAGAATGGAACTGCGTTTATGGTAAATAGAGAGGTAAAGAAAAGAATAATAGAATTTAAGAAAGTAAATGGTAGGATATCGTATCTGCGAATAAAAAATAACATAGCAAACATTACAATAATAAATACATATGCACCCACAGAAGTGGCAACAGAAATGGAAACAGACAAGTTCTATGAAAAATTAGAAGGAGTATGTGAACGAGTGCCGAAACACGACACAGTAATAATAGCAGGAGACCTTACTGCTAAGATAGGGAAGGAGGAGTTCATAAGGACGGTGACAGGGAAAGATACCATACATGACAAAACCACAGATAATGGAATGAGGCTATACAACCTAGCAGCACAAATGAATATGATAATAGCTAGCACAATATTTCAACGTAAGAAGGAACATAAAACGACATGGTTACTGCCAGGAAATACCGAAGGAAACCAAATCGACCATGTCATAATTAAAAAGAATGAGCAAAAAATGATACAAGATGTAAGAACCTATAGAGGGACAAGTGTAGACACGGGCCACCAATTGGTAATAGCGAAAGTAAAACTGAGAGTAGTAAAGAACATACAGGAAAGAAGTCTAAAAAGAAAATGGAACATAGAAACACTACAGAACAAAGAAAAAAGAAGAGAGTATGAAAAAGAATGAAAGAAGCAGCTAAACAAAGAGAAGCAAAATGACAATATAGAAACAACATGGGAGAACATAAAAAATAAGATACTCGAAACAGCAGAAAAAGTAATAGGTCGAATAAGGGAACACTACAGAAAAGATTGGTTTGCCGGGCTATGTGAAATACTAATAAAAAGGAAGAAAGAGAAAAGGTTAAAATGGATAAGAACAAACAGAGAGAATGACTATGAAGAATACAAACAAATAAGGAAAGAAGCAGCAAGAGTAATAAGAAACAAAAAACAGGAGTGGATTGACGACATGATGAACGAGATAGAAAAAGTTAGCAAAAATAACACGAGGTTATACCAGGAAATTAGAAAACAAAAAAGGAGAAGAAAAACAACGGTTAATATAGACAAGAACGAATGGGAAAGACATATGAAAGCCACAAAGAAGGAAGAAGACGAAGAGAGGAGTGACGAAGAAGAGGAGGAAGGAGAAGTAGAAGTAGAAGAACCATCAAAAAAAGAAGTTGGCGAGGTAATAAAAAATTTGAGAAAAAGAAAAGCAGCAGGACCAGACAGTATATGCGGCGAAATGCTGAAGGAAGGAGGAGAGGAAGTCAAAAAAGGATATACGAATTAATGAAGCAAATATGGAGAAAAGAGGAAATGCCCGAGGAGTGGAGGTCCGGAATTATAATACCAATACGAAAGAAAGGAGACTTGACGCTTTGCGAAAATTATAGAAGGATAACCCTACTGAGTTTAGTGTATAAGATACTAACAACATCAATATTAAAAAAGTTTAAATAAGTTTATAGAGGAAAGAATAGGAAAGTACCAGAATGGATTCAGACAAGTGCGGTCAACAATAGATGCAACCCATACGCTGAAACAAATAGTAGAAAAGTGCTATGAACAAGACATAGAGGTGGATATAGTATTTATAGACTACAGACAGGCATTCGATACAGTTAAAAGAGAATCGATTAAAAGAGATGCGAGGAAAATGGGGATACCTAAAAAACTAATAAGACATGACTATGGAAAGGTCGAAAGCAGAAGTACTAACACATGAAGGATTAACAGAAAAAATAGAAATATATGAAGGAGTAAGACAGGGAGATGGATTATCGGCAACACTGTTTAATATTGCAATAGAAGGAATAATGAAAGAATGCGAAATTAAAGGAACAATAATAGAGAAATCGATACAAGTGGTAGCATATGCCGACGACATAGCACTGATAGCAAGGGATAGGAAAAGTTTGGAAGACGCAATGCAGAAGATAAGTAAAGAAGCAAAAGAAAGAGGTTTAGAAATAAACCAAGAGAAAACCAAGTAAATGAAAATTACAAGAAAAAAGGAACGAGTTAACAACAGAGTAATAGCAATAGGAAACTATAATATAGAAGAAGTTGAAAGTTATGAATACTTAGGGACAATAATAAATAGAAAGAACAGCGGAAGGGAAGAGATAGAACAGAAGATACAGTCGGACTATAAAGCATACTACGGACACAAAATAATAATGAATATCAAAAAGATAAGTAAGAAGATGAAATTAAGAGTATACAGAACAGTGATAAGACCGGTGGTGACGTATGCGGCGGAAAATATGTGCCTCACAGAAAGAGACGAAGAGAAGCTGAAGGTTTTTGAGAGGAAAATAATAAGAAAGATATTTGGAGGAAAGAAGTAAACGAAGAACAATATAGGAGACTAACGAATAGAGAGGTGGAGGAAATATTAGAAAACGAGAATATAGTCAGAGTAATAAAATCCAAAAGAATAAGGTAACATATAAATCGGATGAGTGAGGAGAAAGTAGGGAAAAAGATGACAAAGTGGAAGTCACAAACGAGACTAAGAGGGAGGCCAAAAGTATGCTGGGAAGAACAAGTAGTGGAAGACTTAAAAAGAATGAGAGTCACAGGATCGAGAAAGAAAATGAGAAACAGAAGAGAATGGAAAAAAATTGTGAGAAAAGCAGCAAGACACATCAACTTATACGAGAAGGAAGGAAAAGAGAGCAGAAGTGTAGTGAAGTAGTGTAGTGGAGTGACGCACCACCAACACTGAAACAGTCAAAAGAGCTTCTAGGGGCGGCTTCAATTTCTACGGGAATGTATAGTCTTTAATAATAATAATTTTGGAACTACGAGGTATTTTGCACTTTTCTGCAGCTTCTCGCTGTATCAATGCTTTGTTGGTGATATCTTTTATACATAGATCCATATTTCTGTTACCATGTGGCTTATACAGCCTTCCTCCTACCTTTCTGCGAAGAATTTTATTCGGCGGAGCCATCATAATCTGTAAAGTAAGTTTTGCAAAGCAAAAGGAAAAAAATAAGTCGGAACATAACTATGATCCACAATAATGATTGGACCATAGTTGAACTTGAAGTAAGTATGATTTTTTGCTATTTTTGCAATAATAATGAAAACACTAAATTACCTGTCAGTGGCCCATAAAGTTTGCGGTTGACGAAGTTAGGTGCAATACCTAACAAACACTGACAGTTGACAAGCGAAAAAAACGCGGCGGACAAGTGCATTTCAAAACAGTTAGAATATCATTCAATCTATTTTCTGTAATTTAGTAACTAAATAGTTCACTAGATGCAACTCATAGTTCAAATATCGGTGTTTTCGTGCGCGCGGCTAGTGAACCATAGTTGTAGCCTAGGACCATCGTTGTATGAAATCACGGTATCTTATAGTTGTGCCAGCCAATCAGATAATGCACGTCATATATAAATTTTATGACGTCACAGCTTGTATGTGTATATTTATATTGAAACAGTTTAAAGTGGAACAAAAAACAAACGACGTAACCTCAAATATTTACATTTTAATTTAATATAAAGCAAGTAGAAACCATAGCAGCTAATAATTATTAAAATAAAAACATACTCTAGTTGTAGAAGTTAATATTACCTCTCTGACAGCATTTAAACGTAGAAGTGGACCATTATTATTTCGTCCGCGTTTGAAATATTATAATATATAATAATCTATTCACGATTGATTTGCCATCCAACAGGCTATGGAAATCTGGGGGAATGTGTGGTATCATTGAAATTTGTCAATTAATTAAGTTGGGTTATGCTAGTTTTTCTTGATGGAGGTTATGTTTTTTGAAAGCTGGCAATGTTGCCAGTGGAGCTTGTTTGTTCATTTAACGTCCGCCTATTGCTGCTCAATATTGGTTTATAATACTCAGATATGATGATGATTTCATTATAAATAAAATAATAACTATAATTTAAATGTTGTCGTAACACATACCAAATACATATTGCTGTTCTTCTTACACGAGAATTCTGAACTCAAATCGTATGTATACAGAGCATATTCCACGCCATTCTTTGTTGCCATTTCAATTGGGTTGTATTTACAAAGGTATGGAGGCAATCGAAGAACCTCATAGTTGCGTTTTTTCAAAATTTCGTCAGTTACGTATCTTTTATTTCCGTCTGCTGTAAAAGGTTTAATTATCTCCCAAAGTTGTTTCTTGGTAATTTTGCCCTGAATTTCGACATTGTGGTGGTTAACCAACCATTCCTGCAATACACCTTTTTTGCAAGAAAATGTGGGCGGCTTGTCAAACTGCACTGAATGATAAGGTGCGTTCTCCATAACCACGACAAATTTTCCTTGCAACTTGTCCAAAGCAGGAATCAGCTGATTAACCAACCAATTTTGTAAAATTTCCCCCTTCATAGTTTTATGATAGTCTTTGTCGTTGTTCTTTGAGTCTAGTAACATGTCGCACCCTTCCAAAAAGCCTAAATTACATCCCGCATTCAAAATCGTGAACCTCTTCCCCTCACTTTTAATTTTGGCTGGGTTACTTTTAAGATCGGTTTCGTGTACCCATTGACGGCTCGGGGATCCATTTTGGTAGACCCACGTTTCGTCTAGGTACACGAATGTCACATTTTCACTAGAATTTTGATATTGGAGAAATTGTCTCAAAATAGTTATTTTTGTTACAAGTACCTAAAATAATGTTTTTTCGGACGAATCGTTGTTGTTTCCGGACGAGGCGAAGCCGAGTCCGGAATAACAGATGAGTCCGAAAAAACGTTTTAGGTACGTGTTACAAACAACATTTTTTTGTTAAAGCTCCCAAAAACACATTCAAACCTCTTATTATTAAGAATGATTAATGTGATCGGCGTAAATATGTCTCGAAAATAGTGAGCTTCGGATTTTAATTACCATGCCACCATAGTAACCAGATTGTTTAATGTAAACACAAAAAATACAGAATCCAGCAAATCCATTTCATTTTCATTTTGGGAAATAAGTGTTTAATAATAATGCATGATGTTATCATATTAAATTAACTTACAAACCTAATAATTTTTTCATATTGTTGATTAAATAAAGTTGTTTAATTGTTGTATTAAACTATTCTGCTTTATTTACCTAAATGATCCCAAAAAGTTGTCATGGCAACTTTTTGGGATAGTGTCCGAAACAGTTGTCATGGCAACTTTTTGGGATAGTGTTGTAACGGGTGCAAAATGTGAAAATCGAATAATTGGTATCTAATTACCAATTTCGAATAAATTCACATTTGAAGATAAGGCCGACCGCAATAACATACATCTGGAACCACCGTGACGTAAAATAGCCGAGAACAAGCGTCCCTTTCTCCAGCTGAGAGGGGAGCGCGCATGACGGAAGTGGAAAAGTGCTTCCTATAAAACCGTCCGCCCAGCCATTTAAATGATCTTTAGAATTTTTCCTGGCCTTTGAAGCAATTCAAAGTCAGAAATATTCCGCCGTTTTCTTAAGAGCAATCTTAAGCGATTCCAGTTTGCAAATCCGTTCCTGAAAATTAACCAGTCAAGTAAAATTCCTTTTACTAACCCGAGTGCTTACCTAAAAGTGAACAAATAATTTTCCTGCGCTTTCACCAGTGTTTGAGACAGTTTTAATCATTTTATATTACGAGTTGCAGATCCCGA
>JABXWE010006751.1:0-42133 GCA_014611495.1 Limonius californicus
CTTTGATACGCCCCATCATCGACTACCGAGTCTCTCTATATGCCACTATCAAACCCCATCTTCTCCATCAAATCCCAGCATCGGACGGTAAATCCTGTCACATTTTCCGCCTATACCAAGAACATCCCAGTAACCAAGTCGATATCGACACCTGAACCACTTCAGTAAGCGACCGTCTTTTGGAACTTCAGCAGAAGTACATATCTAAAACCTTCCTCTTCGGCATATCTAACGCCGTAGAAACCCTCCAAACTTCCTATAAACTCTGTAACGAAGCGTTACTATTTTTTATGTTTATTTTGATATTTAGGTCTCCGTTTAATTTGTCTACATGCCGTTAACCGTTTAGAAGTTTATTAGTTTGATTTTGGGTTATTATACTGTGTACCGACCGATGTATTTTCGGAATGCACCCCGTATTATTTGCATATTCACCGAAACATGTCAATGTAATTACTAACCGTTGATTTAATTTCATAGCCGCTTAAAGTAATTTGTTTATTATGTGCCGTATCACCACATGTTGCATTTCTGGTTTATTTTGTTATCCTTATCAGAGCCTGTTTTAGTTAGATATCATTATGGGAAATGATTTCAAACACCGTTTAGTTTTATTTGCTTTCATTTTAGGAATGTTTACTGATTTATTTGAATACATTTATGTACCGTTGAATTTATATTTAGAACCGAATAAGGTAATTTATTTATTATGTTCCGTGTAGCAACATTTAGAATGCCTAGTTTATTTTGTTATTATTATCTGAGACCGTTTTATTTTGATACCGATATTAGAGGAATGTTTAATTACATGTTATGTTTATATCCGAACAATTAGCGTTTATTTATATATCCGAATATTGCAAAATTGGTTTATTTGAAATGCATTTACGCGTGGAGATCAGATAACCGCATCTACGATGTAAAATTGGTGGGGTGGCCGTGTACACCCTACTCCTAGCTAAAATGCGTGAATTGAACCAAATTTAGTAAACACCGTTAACCAGCGGGTATAAATACAGCCCCTCGAGCATTAAACAGTCAGTTTCCGATCCTGCTCTCTGAAGACTAATCCAGCACCAGACCGAAGCCAAGGTACGACCTACACAGGCCAACAATACAGAGGTGAGGAATTGTTTTATCTTGGCACTATTGTTTTACCGTTCATACTTTAATTCTCCGTACTCTTTCTACCCTTGTACCTCTCTCTCTCTCTCTCTAACTTACCCGAAACCCCGGAAGCAACTTCGCTGCGTGTGTCCTGAGTTGTTGTCTTCCATCCTTGTTTTCCCTTGCGGCTGCGTGTGTCCTGACGCAAGTAACCCCTCCTTCAGAAGCATCGTCGCTGCGTGTGTCCTGAGGCGGTGTTTTCTGTTCCTTCTCTCCCCTTGCGGCTGCGTGTGCCCTGACGCAAGTAACCCTCCTTCAGAAGCATCGTCGCTGCGTGTGACCTGAGGCGGTGTTTTCTGTACCTTATTTTTCCCTTGCGGCTGCGTGTGTCCTGACGCAAGTAACCCTCCTTCAGAAGTACCGTCGCTGCGTGTGTCCTGAGGCGGTATCTTACACCCATGTAACATCCCTTTATCCAGAGAAAGAGCACCGTGATTCTCGTCCGTTCACTACCGGGGTTTGTACCCGAATTGTGCCAAGATATACGATCTCCTTGGTCTCTCACTGTCATAGTAAAACCGTACCTGATACCGTACTGACTCCCGCAGAGGTATTGTATTGCTACCGTGTTTGCTACCGTATTGCTATCATATCTGCTACCGTTTGCTACCGTATTGCTATCATATCTGCTACCGTTTGCTACCGTATTGCTATCATATCTGCTACCGTTTGCTACCGTATTGCTATCATATCAGCTACCGTTTGCTACCGTATTTGCTACCGTATTTGCTAACGTATCTGCTACCGTATTTGCTACCATATTTGCTACCGTATTTGCTACCGTATTTGCTTCCGTTTTGCTACTGTATTTGCTACTGTCCAAATTGAATGTTATTGCACTATACCTGTTTATGTAAGACCCTGTATTGTTTAATTTATCCAATATATGTATTAAACCATTCTTGCTTTAATTATTCTACGACGTAGTACAATATAGTCTCTAGGCCGATCCCGAGACTACAGGTAAATAAAACAGACCCCTGGATACCGACGTCTTCAACTGCAGTTACCCAGGTCTTCGTTATCCATCCCAGGACTACGAAGCTGTTCCGGAAGAGTAAACTTCGTAACAAATCTGGCGCCCGAGGCAATCTCCGCAATTGCACGTAATAAGCAGACGTGCAATTGACCCCGTTAAGCCGAGTATAAGTAAAGAGCGTCACAAAGTAATTAAAAATCAAAGATTATGCCTTAAACCAAAGCAGAAATGGGCAGATCCCAGTTTCTGTATGGCCAGGCCATGCCAATGGCTACGCTTAAGAAGGGCGTCAATTTTATCCTAGATTTCCTAATCGTATTCCGCTATGTTATAAAATACTTATAAAATTACATTAACGGTAGGCGAAGTTGTTTCATTTAATGGCTACGTCAGTTGTTTCTGCCAAAGCAGAACTCAATGTTTTAAGAAGAACTGAAAATAACGCAGGTGTCGGGACCAAAGGACTTGGTGCAGAACTAGATATTAACGCCTTCTTAATTTGGAGAATTTTTCACTCACAACAATTGTACCCCTACCATATTCAGTGGGTATAAGCTCTTACTGCTCCTGTTGAAGTTTCAGGAATGATGTTTTCTAGATTCATGCTGAAAATAGTTGAAGAAAATCCAAATCTTCCTGCCAATATTTTATTTACAGATGAAGCCACTTTCATGAATAACAATGTTATTAATTGGTATAATATTAACGTTTGGGCAGACGAAAATCCTTACGCTATTGTCGCGTCAAGCCATTAGCATCCATTTTCGTTAACTATTTTGCTGAGTATTTTGGAGGATCGTCTGATAGGGCCAGTATTTTTACCAACTCATTTGGCTCGTAAACTGTGTATTGTTTTCATAAATGACACTCTATCCCCAACTATTGGCAGACGCGCTCCTGAATGAAAGAGTTCATTTATGGTTTATGCTCGAATTTTTCAATTAATGTCAAAGAATGCCTAAATCAAACCAAAAACAACAGATGGATAGGACGGCGGAGTTCAATTGCACAGCTAGATTCCCTAATTTTAAGCTTCTAGAATTTTCTAATTTACATACTTACAATTGTTAATATATTCAAAGTATTCCTTTTATAATTTACTATGTTACATTTATTTACCTGTGAGTACGTTTGCTGTTTTCACAATGAAATGCAATTTTTTGATTTAATTACAAAATCGTGAATAATCATCTGACTTTTTAGTATAACCAGTATAGCAATAATTCAATATTTCAATACTTAAAAATGTCAAATGAGGCCATTTAACATAAAGAATGTTTTCGTGTAGAACATAGCGATGTAACAAATTCAAACATCTAAAGACACTATTCTTAGCGACCTCGGTGGGGCAGTGCAAATACGCGCTGCAGTCGAGGTCACAGTGAAATGCGGTCAGATCGGCCGCGTGGTCGAACCCCGGCTGAGGCAACCGTATTTCACTTAGTTCAGTTAATGGTGCATGTTGTAAGAATGGTTAATATGTAAGGGACGCCCGAACCCTGCTGAAGTATTGTGAAAGCGGTTCCGGGGCGGGGGACGGTAGAATAAATGAATCAAAAAAATTAAAAATAAGACACTATTCTTAATTCATTTTACGGGCAATAAAACTAGCAACCGCAGTCTCTAAGGAAAGTATTATGGCGTCAAACTACAAGGAGTTATGGGCAAGATTTAATATTTTGGCCATTGAAATTGTACTTCTTCTAAAAGTTACGAAATGTGGAGGATGACGATTTACATATAAAAATTTTATTATTTAATAATTATATTGAATTATAATACTATGTGCTTTATTTCCCCTCATTTTAATTAACCTTATACCAAAACAGCGAACATATACTTAAGTCGCTCACATTTACATGATACGCGTTTGTTACAATCTAACTCGGTGACTTGAGTTCAAGAAATTGCATAAAACTGGCAAAGTGAAAAGTAAGCTATTAGAAAGTATTAAAATTCGATCGGTTCACGGCAACAGAAAGAATTTTTATTATACAGGGTGTACCAAAATTAAGTACCCAAAACTATACTGAGTGGTAGAAAATTAAAAATAATTAGGGTTTTCTTAATACACTTATAAAAAGGCTTCGTTAAGAAGTTACAGTCCTCCGAACACGAGACATGAGAGAACAGCAATTTATCATTTACAGTATTTACACAACCTCAGACTGACAATCTAACACAATACTTAATTTCATGGCTCACTTATTTATAATATTTTCTCTTGCAAAGCCTATAGCTAAAACGTTAGAAGTGAAATATCTCGATAATGCTAACTCCTATCGAAAAGGATTTATTTGTTGTACATTGGAATTTGAATTTTAGGTACAACTATTAAAATTCCGTTCGTCAAAAAAATAGCAAATACAACAATAGCAAACCGCCAAAACTGCGTCAAAGAATAGAAATATCTGACCCTTAGCTATGTTATAAGGTGGGTTTACAAACAGAGTAATCACTCAAAAATGAAATTTATTGCTCATGTGCGTTTTGGAAATATTTAGAATAAACCTTCTTCAGGGTATCTCTTTTAGGCAGTTGTAACGTCGTAGCGAAGCTGTTTAGACTATAAGTTTATTAAGAAATCGCTATTTAGTTTTTTTAATTTTCTACTCCTTAGTATAGTTTTGGGTACTTCATTTTGGACATCATTTATAAATCCAATAGACAATAGAATTAACTGTATTAATAAGAATAGAACTTTACAACTAAAATTACATTTTTGGGACATTTATAATTAAACGACTTTCCCGTCGATTCCGCATACCATATTATTGGACTGAAATCGGGTAACAGATCCGTAGGGGGCAAGGGAAATTCAACGGAATCGCAATAATCCGGGAACGGATTGTTTAGCCAAATGTCAAACCACAATGGATGTATTCCACTCAGCAGACCTTTATTGATTCTGCCACAAAAAATGTTAAAGGTAACAAAAGCAATTTCGTTCTAAATAGCACCTAATAATTTATTAATAAATATGCAGTATCTGTACAAAGCTGAAGTAAAAATAAACTAGAATTTGCATAGGTGTGCGTGCCATGAAAGTAAAGAAACGTTATATGACATCTAATAGCTTCTGAGGCAAATATCGCTGCAGAAGCGTGTTCAATTTTGCCGTGATATATTTTACAGGCTGATAATTTCACTGATAGTCACTGAAGTTATTGAATCCTCAATCACCTGCACTGAAGCTTGCTATCGATTGCAACTAGGAAACACTTTCAGGGTGTTGATATGAATCCCGACTGTAACGAATAGATCGATAATTTAGTTTAGTGATAAGAAGTTAAAGATTCTTCTCACAACGTGAATTCTGGTAATAAAGTTAGGCAAGCTGCTGCTTCTTTATGCTAAAAGTAGCAACTTTTTTGAGTTTTGTAAAGTGTCAACATGGATTACATTTACATCATTACCGAAATAATCAAGATTTGGCGTTTTTATTTCACAAATAACAACCACGAGTTGCAGCCCGCTTTAAATGAAATTCATTCGGCATCAGTATGTTATAACGTTGATGCAAGAATTTACGGAAACTCGGTTAGTGGCAAACAAAAAACATCAACCAGAAAGACAAATTGTTAATGATTCAGCAGTTTTATTAATGCTGCTGTCTGCTGCTGTTTAGGGACACGATGCAATATATAACAATCACTCTTTAAAACAACTTTCTCAAACATCGGCAGTTTGCCTAAGCAGTGTACGGGAGAATTTTAAAAAAGCGCAAACTTCATCCATGCAACATAAACTAAATATTGGTGATAAGGGACCTCTATGGCGCAGTGCGAACAAGCGCTGTCAGTCCAGGTCACAGTGAAATGCGGTTAAACCGATCGCGTGCTCAAACCCCCACTGAGGCGACCGTATTTTACTTATTTAAGTTTAGGGTGCATGTTACATGAATGTCCAGTATGTAAGGGATGCCCGCACCCCCATGAACTAATGCGTAAGCGGTTCGGGGGGGACAAGGTGGGGGAGCAGTGGTGTGAACGTCGAAACAAATATTGGCGATAATGATGGCGGATTGCAATTTTGCGAAACTTAATGTTTTTAGCAGGTATAATTGAAATCTTAAATGATGACCTCTGTGTCATCAGTGGAAGAGTTTAGTTCCGACAAAGTTTTCAAAAAATGGGTACTTGATTCAAATGGGTAAATCAAGGATAAAATATATTAGTATATCTAGCGGATTCACTTCTTCATTTGACACAAGTAGTAAGGTCATGTGATGATGTCAGCTGTTAATTGTTGCTATGTTTGTTTACCCTATCTGACATCAAATTTTACGAGTTATCTGGCAAATTCTTCTATGAAACAGTTCTTTTCAGAACCAATATTTGATTATAGTGTATTTGTGATAGCCGTGGGTTAAATATGTCCGTGTAAGGGAAAACACTTCGATCGCAAATCCGACAGCTAGTGTTGAATTTGCTTGATTATTTTGAACGGGAAAAGGAGAACTGCGGTCGTCGAATACCACTTTCATGTGTCCAGGAGGTAATAAATCGATTATTGGTTAGCTAGAATTACAAATTTGTTATGAATCCCTGTATATCATTTTGCTTATTAAAATAGTTTCTGAATAAAAAGATTTAAGCACGGGTAAGTTGATATACTTGCTCTAAACACCTTAAAGAATTACTTCATGTAAAAAATATAATTTTGAATTTAAATGCGGTAAGTTTAAGCGTTAAATCTTAATTCAAGTATATAAACAACAGGTTTATTCAAAAATTCATATTCAACGCAATACACTGAAATTAGATTCTCCTAAACAACAGAAAGTACCTAATGATAAAATATATGTCTAAAATATGAAAAGCCATTACGCAATTTTAACTTAAAAGAATACGAACATTATATTGCAGGCATAATAAGGCCGTAAGTTGAGAAACTGCGAACGTAATAGCAAAAAATGCGCATTAAACAGTAATAGACAGGCCATATTCGTCAGTGCGTCTTAAAAGACGTTAAATGTTTTAAATGAAATTGTTTGTACTCTGCAATATATTGTCTAAAAATAGCAGTACAAGTTTATATACGTTAATGAATTGCTACAGAAAATACGCAGGCATGGCTGTTCTCAAGGCGTGTAATTAGGAAAACGTAGAAGTCCGCGGTAAAATTGTGTCATAAAAGCTTGGAGTCTGATGAAAAACTCAACAGCGAAAATTGAAATTAAAGCAGGATTTGGTTATTTTGCTTGGTTTTTTGTGGATGCTAGAGAATGCTGTTTGCACAAAAGTGCTTAGTCTAGCACAAATGTTTTTTTTATTTATTCTTGGAATTAAGTATGTATTTAAGAAAACAGTTGTACGTGAATTATTTTCAATTAATACGGACCCAAGGTTTATTACTACTCTTATTTTTTGTGTTCACTTTATTTTAGGTACAAATTTTAATTTGTATAGTAGGTGAACCCAAGGGCTACTATCCGTGCTTTCTTTGGTAACTCCATTTTATAATAATAATAATAATAATAATAAATTGGCAGGGTGTTGCAGCAGCGGTGTCTTGCGGTATGCATTGCAGACATGCTAACGTTTTGCAATGCCCCACCCGATCCCACCCTATCCCGAAACTTCCTACCTACCTTACTGCATTGACGTTATAATGAATGGACAGAGCGAACCGTATACTGTATACTGGCTAACAGTGACCCACAGCAAAGAGAGAAATAGTTGTAATCCATGCCGTTAAAGCGCAACAAAGACGGAACGAATTGTACCACGTGACTGTGGGCAGAAACTTACCCGGCGCTCATTGCTTAATATGTGAATATGCCGTATCATTTTAAATCGTAGGGTTTATATTGAAAATTCTGTTATTATTTTTATTTAATACTTCTAAGTAACATAATATAGCGATAAACCGATAACATACAATAATATAAATACCTAAACACAGGACACATGTGGTTACGTATAGGAAACCGCGTAGAGTAGTAAGTCTTACAGATGTTTCTACTTTTTAAATTTTGATCTGCAAATTTGTTTGCATTTGTTTTAGGCAAACCTTAAAATTAATTTTAATGTCAAATTTTAAAATTTGTTTTTTAAATTATTTATTAATAACATACACATTTTTAATACTGAGTGTTAATAGTGCCTTCGGATTTAATTCCTGCCGTTTCTTAGCAATCTGCAAATCCTAAAAGAGTGCATGTAATTATTCAAATACACCATTAGTAATTTTAGTAATTTTATTGGTTTTTAAATAATATCAGTTTTGAATATTTATGTCTAATTCTGTTTTTCTGTTCATTCAAACTTTGTGTTCGGTGATGCAATCTAACATTAAAATAGGCTTTTAAAATTAATTTAACAAGTTGCACAATGTGATTTTCAAGCGGATCCTGATCCAATACATGATTTTCTAATACTTCAAAAATACTATCAGCTTTTATAATAATTATTTTTTGTGCCTTAACAATTAAAATATTCAAAATATTGTTCTGATGAAAATTTGATGTTGTTGTAGACCGGAACACATTTTCTGCTGCTTTACAAATCGTTAGGCAGTCGTTATTATAATCTAACATTACATATGAAATGATGGGCCACCCTTTTTATAACGATTTGTGCAACCATAACTGGAACATGACATAACCATTTTCGTTTTCTGTTCAATTTAGTAGGCAATTCTTGTCATTAAAATAAACGTTAACGTACGTACGTTACTTAGGTAAACTACTATGCGCTTATGCAAGTCAATGCAGCCTGCGTTCCTTTTTGCCCACACCCACGTGGTTCGTGTCTTTCGTCTCTCTCTTTAGTCTCGGTCAATGCTTAGAACTAACGCTATGTCCATTCAGTTATAACGTCAATGCCTTACTGGCATGGGGTGGGCCTGGCGTATCCAGGATCGGCCTTAGAGTCAGCTCCATGTCAGATGATGATGATGATGATGATGATGTGCCTACATCTAAGAAAAGATCTATGAAACTTGTTGCTTTCCCCTTGGAAGAGAGGTTGCAGTTTGCTTCCAAATTATTAGTAAATGATACATTTCTGTTGACGCTGGAAAGAATGTAGAGAGCAAAACAGACACATTCTTTGCTGTATAGTTATTCTCTACGCTTAGTTAAAAGCCCGAGGGGTCTACAGTTTAACGCTGCATCTAAACAACGCAAGTAGTGGAAGAAGTTTACGCATTTAAACCCTAAGAACGAGATTGCTGAAATATAATATGGTAGGTCGCAACACTACATTTTTATATACTGAATGGCAATGCTTGGGGCTCAAACCCAGCCATATTTGTTATCACTACAAATGTATCCATTCACCAATTTTCTTGGTGTAATTTTTAAAATGAAGCTTTTTATGAGTTTAATATGATACATTTTTTAAATTCACGGGTCTAGGATGTCATGTCCTTTGGATGTTTCCTTTGAAACCGTCACTTTAAACTAACAACTGGTATACGCCGAACACTTCTCAAATGATTAATTTTCATGAAAACAAAAATACAAATTTAAGTTATGAGCTACATTATGTTTGTACCTATAAAACTAGTAAATATTGTTTATCTTTAGCATTAATATTCACTTATTTTATTAAAATACCGCGATGATATGATTAAAGTCAACATTTCAAGTTGAATTTAATATATTCGTATTTCCTCAAATAATAAAATCTAACTTTATAATGAAATTATACATACCCAATATATTGCTATGTTATTTACTCTATATTGTTAGTATAATAAATAATGACTTATACTATGTTAGTCTTATAATATAACTATGACTACATGAGATTTTTGGCTTCATAATGATGTACGAATATTAAAAAGGATATTATTTTCATGATAGGAGGATGATTGTACCTGAAATTGTTAATAATTAGTTTGTTTATAATGTAAAGAAGGATGTTTATAAGATTATATCGACTAATGATGGTAAATGTATACTTAATACGAGAATTATGTATCTGGTGTTGTTCGGAAGTGCTTCGTACCAGCATTATAGGTAATAAAAGTATTCTTGAGAGGAGATACTCTTTAGTAAGTGAAGTTGTGACATCGTAGTGTGATGCAGGAAGTTATTTTAGTTGTTTTAAGGGTGTGAAGGAGCCCTGAAACTTAAAATATGTTATTATTGTGAATTTATATTTGTAACGATGGGTATTACCATATTTATTTATGTTTAATCTTTATATTATGGTTATATTTATTTTATATTGTGTATAGGGAGAAGTATAGAAGAGGTTGTTATAGTTTATTTGAACTTGTTTAATACTTATTGGAAAAAGTGTTGTTTGAATTTGATTTGAAGGTTATATTTCTTTAATTGGATATTTTTCTATGTTTAATGAATATAAAAGGTGTATAATTTGGTTCTACATGTTTGTTATTAATTATTATTGATGTTTGTAACA
The DNA here is from genome assembly GCA_014611495.1 of Limonius californicus. Taxonomy (NCBI): domain Eukaryota; kingdom Metazoa; phylum Arthropoda; class Insecta; order Coleoptera; family Elateridae; genus Limonius; species Limonius californicus. Next base: position 10,525 of record JABXWE010006751.1, read on the forward strand.
ATTTTGTAGTGTTTTGAGGAAATTTTGTGTATAATTTAATTTTTATGCACATGTAAATTTTTTTATTTTAAATTCAACTATATTTGGTATTAATAGTTTCGTAAAATTATCAAGATTGTAAATCTGCTATTTGTTTGTAGAAATTTAACTTTATAACTTTGTAATTTAATCATTTTAATTATTATTAATCAGCTGTAGATTGAGATGATTAGTAGGTTTGATTTAATTGGACCATTTTATTTGGAAAATTGCGCTCGAGTTCCAAATTCGACGATTTTTGGTGTTTAGTCTGTCTTCAGTGTTCAAAGGGTAAGCACGCTTCACGTGTAAGCTCTAATTTTGAATTATAAATGTATTAAGAGCTATTTTCCAAAATCTTGGGCAGGGCCTAATATTGTTTACATCCATATTGAGGTTATGTAACCTACCAAAATTTAAATATAATTAATATTTTATGTGATGTGTTTAGTTATGTGAATAATAAAAGAGTAGTTAATTTTCAAGTTTAAAATTGTTTAATTATATTAAAAATAATTTCAACTTACCTGGAGTAAATAATCAACAGTGTTTTCATTCTCAAAATTGTGAGGTAAATAAGTGATGGAAGCCTATTAAATAGCAAAGTGTTATTTATACTACATGAAAAGGAAGAATTTACTTACCATTTATTTAATATTTAATAAATTTCACTGTAACTGGAAGCGATTTATCTGAGTAGCGAGGTCAGCATGTGTTCAACCAAATTCAACAAGTGACAGTGTTTTGACAGAATTGGCGGGTATTGCTGAGATCGCATATTTGGGAAGCTGATATACACAGTGCTGCATCAATACGAGGATATACACCAGGAGTCAACATTTATAAGGAAATTCAGATAAGTTTTATTTAAATTTATTGTATAAGTGTTGAATTGATTATTGTGTTTTGTAACTATCAATTTGGTGAAGCCACGAATTTAAGGAAAACCCTGAGAATTAAATTATATGTATGCTATAATATTTAAATCATTTTATGGGCGTAACCAACATTATAAAAATTTATTTAAGCTAGCCGAGGTATAATAAACTAAAATTTACATTTATTTATATTTATTAAATTAATAATAATAATACATAGCAATATATATATTGTTGTGTTACAACAAGGTCTTCCAAACACCCAATAAACATTTAACGAAAATCGAAACCCGATGAACGCGTAGGATTTTCATCTGCCCAAAGTTGATTCTTATGCAGATTACTGTTACTGATATTCGCAAAAGTAGCTTCATCGGCAAATAAAATACTGGCAGCAAAGTTTGGATTATCTGCAACCTTTCTCAGTAAGAATCTAAAACACACCACTCTTAAAGGGTAATCAGATGCAGTAAGGGCTTGTACACGTTGGGTATGGTACGGGATACAGATAGTAATAATAACTTAAATTTTGTTTTTCATGGCAAATGCCATCTATCGATGAAAAATAAAATCGTCTCTATCTCTGAAACAGTTGGTTTGCGGACATATCTTGATGCAGACTGTTTTGTTTGATTTCATGAATACTATAGTTTACCAAATTAAACGACTTTTTTAAATACTCCTTATATGATAATATTTAAAACTATGTGGGTTTATCTAAATGGAAATGTATCAAATTTATGATTATGGAAATGAATATGGAATTCATCTTTAACTAGCAAAGTTAATATTGTCTTCAATATTCTATTGTGATTTTTTAAGTATGGATTTCCGTCATTTGTAGCCGTTCTCGGTTAAAACTGTTCCGAAATCATTACCAATCTACAAAGTTCATCTACAGGATGTCTAATGTGTATTTTTCAGAATTTTTCTCATCATGGTTAGCTACTCATTTCTATTTAGCCTCGTAAACAAATTATATGTTTAAGAACACGTATAATAAAGAAATAGTTTATAATAATATATCTACAAGGTTATTCTATAAACTATAAACAATGAAATCGTCATAACGTAAAAACAGGCTTTAGCTGTGCAAACTGTCTAGCATGTGTTTGTCACATTATGGAATTTACAGTTATGCAATTTGTTAGTAAATAATCACACACCTCTTTTATCCGACGTCATCATTTCTGATTGTACGCATCGGAAACAACAACGTCCAGAAATAAGCGAAAGTTGTCTATCCGGAACGTATTTACGGTGATATGCGCTTATCTTAACGTCGCTTATTGCGTTGGAGTTGGATGGTACACGTAATCTACAGTACTATTGCGTCGCATTTGTTTGTACCGAGTTAGAAAAATATGTTAATGTGTAAAAATATAGGGGTTTGCAAGAAATTCCTTAAGCTATATTAATTAACAGTCGCACTTTTTTATCTAAAAATATATGACTTTTTTCCCTGACACTCTCTGAATTTGGTAATATATAATTGATTAAGATTAAATTCTAAACATCGGCGTAAAAAAAATAAAATCCTCGGAGAGGGGCTCCAAGTTAATATTGTACGCCAGCGCTGCAGTCAGATGGTATTCCGTTTTGTGTTATTTAGGCGGAAAATACTGTAGTTTTCTAACTTATGTGAAAACTGTAGAAGGCCTGGGTGTCAAGCAGTACCTACTAACCAATACAATTCGGAAATAGACTCCGATTGTGACTAGTGCTTACTGAGTCTTGCTCTTGTGTTTTTGCACAGAAAAAATACGTATATTTTACTGCTGTGGTGCATATTAGGTATTTCACCATGAGTAGAAAATACTTGACAGATAAGGAGCTAGAAGAAGCTCTTTATAATGATGACTTATATATGGACGATGTAAATACTAATTTAGGAAGTTCTGATTCGGAAGGTGAAGATCCTACTGAGGGGCAAGAAGTTTTTGAATCTATCAAATTCAGTAGTAATAGATGAAGAACTAATAAAATTCCACGGCAGATGTAAATTTCGTGTGTTTATTCCTACAAAACCTGGAAAATATGGGATTGAGGCAAATATTCTGTGGGTCTCAGAAAATTATTACTGTTTTGCGGCAGAGCCATATGTTGGGAAGGTTGAAGAACAACCTAAAAGTTATAACAGTGGCCCAGAAATAGTAAAATGGTTAGTAACAGCAGCAAAACTAAAGAATTCGGGAAGAAATATTACAATGGATAGGAAATTTACATGTCTTTCTATTGTTGATGAACTGCTCGAGAATAATATCACCCCTGTTGGAACAATACTCAACACACGCAGAGACGTTCCACTAAAACTAAGACTGCAGACTTCGAAAAAATCTACACCAGAAACTATTCGTTTTGCATTCAGAGATAAACAAACTTTAGTTAGTTATGTAATTAAACAAAACAAAGTTGTTACAGTTTTATCTTCACAGCATAGAGACATGAATGTACTAGAAGATAAACCAGAAATTATAATGTATTATAATTCAACAAAAGCAGGGGTGGATACTCTAGATAAATGTGTTGGAGCATATAGTTGTCGTCGTGGTATTAGAAGATGGCCCATGGCGTGCTTCTTTAATTTGATAGACATAGACATAACGCGTATGTAATTTTCACAAACGCAAATACAAGTTGGGCAGAAGAACATCCTAAAACAACGTCTGGCAGAAAGCTATTTTTGAAAGAACTGGGCAAGGAATTATGTCAAGGAAATATGGAAAGCCGTTCTAATTATTCCGGCTTACCAAATGTTTATGTTACCGCTCTCAAGATTTTTGGTTACGAATGCCATCGAAGTGGGGCCATTTCAAGAGGTAACGATATCAGAGAACCACGAGGAATTGCGACTCGTAGAGCTGTTGAAGATCTACCTAGGAAAGGTAGATGTTTCGTTAGTCAGCTATCAGCTGACCGAAAATATATGAAAGCATGCACTCATTGCCAAAAGTATATTTGCCCAAAGCATACCGCCGAAGAACAACAGACGACAATCAGGACATGCATCAAATGTAATCAATCTGTATAAAAATAAATATTAGAAGATAAAATACACTTTACTAAACTCATTTCAACCTGTATACAGATCGTCTCTGTTTTTTTGGAAACATAGGAAATACATGAGTGCAACAAGGAGGTGGGATAAAAGATAGAGAAATGATATATAGGGTTTGGGGAAGGGAAAATAAGTATCCATGGACACCAACAAATAGTATGCCTTGACCGTATTAAATTTAATTTAATGTCATTTTGGTCTATTTGTCATATTACATTTAATTTCCAAATAATTTGTGTTAAAATGAAATTATTAAAATGACTTACACACTAGAAGAAAAAATACAAATAATTAAGTGGGTTTATGCCGGTAACTCAATTATCGACACAATTAATTTATTTGTAAATGCATTTGAAAATCGTCCTATTCCATCTCCATCAACAGTGTCGAAGACTGTGAAACATTTTGAAGAAAGTGGATGTATTGCAAAGTGTAGAAAATGTCATCCAACCAATGGCAACCGCATCAATGCTGAAAAGGAAGAACGTAAGTTGTTGGTTTGTGCAAGTGTAGAGCTAGATTCTTCTAAATCTTGCCGACAAATAGCTGAAGAAATAGGTACCAATAAGGACACCGTTCAAAGAACTTTACAAAGAGAAGGATATCATTCTTATAAAATAGCTACCAGTCAGCAAATCTTTCCAGAAGATAAAGTAAGAAGAATGGAGTTCTGCGAAGATATTATGGAACGGGCAAATAATGACGATCATTTTATTTCAATGATCTGTTTTACAGACGAATCCTCATTTCCATTACTTGGTAGACATAATCCGTCCGCCGTTAGATTTTGGTCCCGTAAAAATCCACATATTCGAATGGATTACAGGACTCAGTATCCTCAGAAGCTGAATGTTTGGGCTGGGATTTTAAATGACGGCGTTATTGGGCCGTTTTTCATTGAAGGGAATTTGAACGGAGATAAATATTTGATTATGTTGCAAAACCAAATAATACCTGCGTTACAACAAGTTCCTGTTGATTTTCAACAAATTTGGTATCAGCAAGATGGCTGTCCGGCGCATAACACTGCTGTGGTGCAAGGATATCTGAATAATATCTTTCCTAATCGTTTGATTAGCACACGGGGAACAATTTTATACCCACCGAGATCGCCCGACTTAGCTTTACTTGATTTCTTTGTATGGGGGTACATAAAAGAAATAGTTTACAACAGCGAGAGGGCCAACAATCTAAATGAATTGCGTCAAAAAATTGTTGATGCTTTTATAACCATTACTCCTGCAATGTTAAATAAAACACGGCGAAGTTTTTACAACCGGATGGGATACTGTTTAGCTGAGCAAGGGGGTTTATTTGAACATTTAATATAGTTTTCATTTTGTTAATAATTTCGTTAATTTTGTATGAAATTCTTTATTTGCTTTGATAATACTATTCTTTATTATTTTGTACTGATTTTAATTATTATTGACATGCATGTCACATACAATTACATTTATTATGTCAAATATGTTAAATTGATTTTCATAATAACCATAGATACTTAAATTCCCCACCTTTCATCTCCTACGGTCTGTCCTTGTTGCACTCATTGCTATGTTTCAAAAAAAATCGAGACAATCTGTATATACCATCGCCTTACATTTTCATAGAATAAGTTGAGAAAGCACTACAACTGAGACTTAAAAGACTGGGGTCAGTCGCTAACCCCCCCGTTCTCGGTTCTCCAGGTACACGTATAGGGTCTCAGTGCGACTGTTAACAGTTGATGATAATTCCAAAATTTCTATTTTTATTGTACTTATATTCGGCTGAACAATTTGCATACAGTGTAGTGAAAAAGTTCTGCATCAGTTACACAAATAAGATAAATTGCAGTTTAAATACATTTTTTTTTTAAATTAGTTAGGAGCGTTTTTTGTTGAACGTTTTTATTCATCTCGCAAATAAGTTTATTTCAAAGAAACCCAGCTTCACATATTTGTTGTATACTTATCGTAAGGTCAGAGTGTTGGCATTGAGCCGTGCTTGGACCATTGACAGACAAGGGTCGCAAATAAGCGACACCACATATAGAAACATGAAAAAGAAAAGGACTCACCAATCTGTTGCTGTTATTAAGTACTGAAGAATAACTCACCGGGGGGGGCCGCCCCTCTTCACTCCGTTGAACGGGCAGATTACTGGTAACACTTGGATGGAATAATTAACCATTTGATTGGACCGCTCAGGTGATAGTTAACTTCCACATCATTGACCATTTGACAATCACTTCTGTTTTAATACCATTTGAACACCTGAAATCCAGTGGCACTGGCGCATTCTCGAAAGAATCAATAGGGGAGGAATTCCATCCACCTATGTCTCTGTGACACACGATGAATTGCCTAGAACATATATGTCACAGGATTTTGGGATCTACGGCCCCGATTTGCAATTCTTGCACCCTAAGGTGCCAATAGGGGAGGAATACCATCCACCTATGTCTCTGTGACAACCTTGCGAACTGCCTAACACGAAACATGTAACACGGGATTATGGGGCCCTAGGGCCCCGGTTTGCAATTCCTTAAAACCCCGTGGCTAGCCACACTTGTATAAGCTTTCAATATCATCTGGCCAAACTCTGAGAGCTCTGAATCACAATCACACTGATATAACGAGCGATACTGATTAGCAATCACACTTTATCTAACTGTAGCTACATACCAGAATATTCAATCACTAGTGCACTATAATAATTAGCTAGCTACTTGCATAACACATGCAACCCCAACAAGAGGTCAAAACCATCTCCGATATCATACACGGACGTTCTTTCGTCCGCCCCCTTACTTAAAAACGTCTGCTACGTATTTCCACCCTCGTGAGGTCAATAATGCGACCCTAAAATATCATTTAGTTACGCACACATGGCATATGTTGATTTTACTCAGATATTATTATACTTTAAAGGAACAGTTTACCTTTCTTTATTTGAATCACCAAAATATATACAGTTTATACCAAAATAAATTTATTCACCTAACAAATATTTCTCATTTCATCATTGCAAATATAACGCAGGTACTTAAACACAATATTAGTAATAATAATAGCCCAAATGTTGATTCCTAGAAACAATTCGACATGTAACATTTATTCAGGAACAGAAAAATTGTACATAATATATAATAATGTAGTCTACACCTAAATATTGATTATAATACACACTAATTAATTTTAAACTATTTTACTATTTAGTAGGCCATCCTTTCTTTTTAATAACTAATTCATCCCTTTTTGGCATAGAATTTACCCGGTTTGTAATTCTTCCTTCATAATGCAGTGATACTAGGCATCAATTAGGAATTCGATTATTATCCATTTTTGTTTGTGGCCTTTTTACTTGAAATGATGTTAAAAATCTTCTGCCATAAGTTTTCTATAGGATTTAGGTCTGAGGATTGTGTTGGTCAGTCTATTCTTTTAACTTTATTGGTCGACATCCAAGATTGAATAACCTTTGCTCTGTGGCAAGGAGCATTATCATCTTGAAAGAAAATATCTCTTTTCCACTGAGCAGCATCTTCTCCTGTAGAACATCAATGTATTTAGTTGCATTCATCATGCCAGATACAACATGCAGTCTACCAACACTTTTACCAGACATGCAGCCCCATATCATGTTATGTTCATTTAAATTGTGCCACTCTGTCTAGATTAGAGTCATACTGTAATTGCCGCTTCATAGGAATTGGAATTCTATTTTAATGACCATTTTTAGACTGATAATTTTCACTATTTTTAAATATTTAATTTATGACGAGGCCACTTTGGAGCGCCTGACATGTTTGTAGCGGCGACCAAACTATTTCCGAGAATTCCTTTGTTTAGCAGCTCTAGCCTTCATAATATTGCCTTCTTAAGCTTTTCTATCTTTGTCGGAAGACGCACGTGTCAATTTCGTTCTAGAACAAATTTGGCTGGGTATTTGTTTGCGGCGAGGGGGGACGATTCAGTAGGGGCTAGACTCTTGGAACGAAACGACGTCCTTTTTTTCCTGATAACAGGTCCCTTCGCGCCTCCTCTGCTAAGTCGAGTTTTACCGTATTGTATTTTGCCTTAGGCAAAAAAGAATTTCGACAAAGTCGGATCTAAATAATGATTAGCAATGTTAGCCTTGGGTACAAAACGATTAAGTGTAATTGTTCTTTCGATTCATTCGGATACAAGCAAATTAAACCCGTGAAAGTTGTGCTTCGTAGAGCTGTTGTTCCAATCGTTTGAACCCCTAGTGGAAGTAAACTAATTCCCAGGGGCGTACCAACGAATGTTTCGTCCCAAAGTTTTCTGAAGAAGTCGTCTACCTTTTCCCGGACCTGAGAACACTCCAGAATGGTACCTGCATCTGGAAAACAACCCCCAGAATAGAACTATCGACAAGTGTCGGATTAAAGAAACACTGGATTTTATCCCTGGAAAGGCAATTCATTGCAAAATCACCGATCGCCTTTGGCGGATTAATATCGAGCCCAGTTCCTGACCCTCTGGCAGTAACGTCGGTGCGACGACCGCATCGAAGTTTTGGCCCTTGATGTTGACTCCATTTCATCCAGTCTTCAGGGCGCTTCCTGCAGGATTTTCCGAATCTTGTGAACGAAATTATTGTGCCTATCTCTCTATCCCATTCATCGGAAGCTAAGGTAAAGAACTAGTTTTTCTTGCGTGTTGTGAAAACAAACCTTTTACGCGCTAGCTTGAAAAGTGCAACGTAATTGAACCATTTTTTTTGTTTGTAATAAGAAACGACCTTCAGTCAGCAACAGTTTTTTTTGTATTACTAAATGTAAAGATTAATTGTATATACATATATATATATTGTTATGTATTATTCTTTTTAAATTAAATATTAATTATATAAATCAAAATCCCCACATTGACTTGCGACAAAAATATATTATGAATTATTTTATATAAATAAATAATTATAATTCAAAATAGTTTGATTTTTTGATTTTGATTGATGAACTTTTATTACTTTACTTTCATAATTAAATTAACACTTGTAACAAAAACTTTCACATAATTAATTACTTTAATACGTTAACATAACCTTAATGATTTTAGTAAACAACTTTGGGTACCGCCCATAACTTTGAAAATTAGCTCTTAAGCCCAGTAAAATTTGAGCTAACACGTTAAGCGTGCTTTCCCTTTAAGCATCCAAACAAGACTGGAATACCAAAATTTGCCAAATTTGGGACTTTGGCGCATATCAAAGTTAAAGATGTACCAATCAAAATCCATAAATTAATCTGGAACCTAATCAGCTGATTTACAACAATATAAAATTATTAATTACAATTTTATTAAACAAAATATGAATAAATAAACTTCAGAATAATCATCTTGACTAAATTATGCAACTTTTAATACCAAACATTCCCAAATCTGGGATAAAAATATTACATGTGTACAAATTATTAAATTTACACAAAATTCAAAAGAAACACCTCAAAAACATATCAAACATTAACAACAATTATTAACAAATATACAGAAATAAACAAAATACTCTTCACACTTATTATACATAGAATAATACTCAATAAAAGATTTCTAACCTGAAAATTATATCTTCATAATTTTACCAATAACTAATAAACAACTTCCATCTAAATAACAAAACTTCTTTTAAACTTCCCTATACATAAAACAGAAATTAATTATAACAATAATACCATAGTAAAACATAAATTAATGTAGTTACACACATATATAACAAAATATAAATCAGTAATAATACAATTTCTAAGTTCCAGGGCTACTTCACTTCCCCAAAATAACCACAACAAATTCCTACATCGCACTACGATGTTCAAACATCATCCCCTAAGGAATGTCTACTCACAAGATCACTTTTAACACTCATGATGCCACCACGCAGCAATTCCGAAGATCATACGAGACCTTTTTCTCTTATTAGGTATACATTTGTAAATTTTTATCAAAACAATCTTTTAAATAGCCTTCCTTACATGATAAAGAAACTAATTATAAACAATTTCAGGTACAATCAAGCTTCCTATTATGAAAATAGTATCCTTTTGAATATTCGTAAAGCATTAGGAAGCAAAAAATCACATCCTATCATGGTTATTTCGTAAGATTAACATAGTATAAGTATTATTTATAATAATAATATTAATATAGGGTAAATACCACAGCAATATATATTGTGTAATTCGTGTAAGCTCCGACGCCATAGGCCACGTAGTCGTTTGGACAATTTACGTGCGCCAGCGACGGCGAGTCCCTAGGCTTGGGCGCTCAAAGTAACTGTATTTGTAATATCGAGTTATTAAACTCACCTTTTGCTGTCATTCATTTATATTGTCATCTCCAGTCGTTTAATTATATGTATTTTAAAATTTATTAGATCTTTTATTATTTTGTATTTGTATTTGTGTGTGCATGAATTTTGTAAGCTTTCTAAACAGGAAGGAGGCACAATAAAGGTGAGTTCGATTCCCGTAAGCTATCGGCTTCTCGGCCTTCCAGGAGAACCTACAATCAGCTGTATTTGGAAGGTGGGGCCCACTAATTCTGACCCATTCTGTACACAACTAGGACGATTTCCTACCGTAAGCGATTTTCGTGAACTCCCCATACTCCTCTGAGTTAAGCTGTAGGCCTTTTCCACCAATCCGGTTACGGGTCGACGAAAAAGCTCATTTGGCCCGTAACACGGTATCAGTCCGTGACAATTCTTCTATTGCATACCCGAACTATTCATGAACACCATGTAGAAATATAATTTATATTAATCACTATATTATTTATAAAATTTGAAATATATAATCAACTGCAAATAGCATTAACTATTCGAACATATAGAAAACGCTTTCAAACATTTGTTAACTTTTCCTTCTCTACGTTGCTTTTGAGCAAAATCTGGAATTTGCCAGATTTCATATGGTCTGCTCTTCAGTGTTTGTAGTTAGACATAATAAGATCGAGTGCTAGATCAATCACCTTCTGGAATTATTATTGGGGTGGTTTGATTTACAGACATCAAACTGTTGATTAAAAAATTACCATAGGACATCCCCTCTGAGTATCATAGTCATAGCTTTTTATTATGTCATGAAACATCTGTACAACGTCAGATGAGCTGTTGCGGATTCTATAGGATCCTTTCGATTATTGCCAAATATAAACCTACAGATTGCTCGTATAATAAATTTTGGTCCCACTAAAGGTAACTATTTGTACATCATCTGTGTGTAACTCATTATCATATTCTATCTTGTAGTTCGCAGATTCAGTTACTTAAATAAATAAATTACAATTTTCCAACTTTCACAACAGATATGTGAAATCTAATGCTTGTAAGAATTACTTAATATTATTTTAAGGGATGTGCTATATAATGCTCATTTTATGGCCCCAAGGTTAAGGAAAATATGCTGTTTAAGGGAATTAGCATCAAGAAGATCGTATTGCGATTTTGATATTATAGTTTATTAAGCTATTTATAAGAAACTAAAAAATTATACAAGCAACTACATCTTTTCTTTAATAATACAAAATAATTGTTAGATGATTATTTTCCATTACCGTCGGAAATGCTGCCGCTGCCACCATCATCGCTGCAGGAGCTGCTGCTACTGCTTCTCGTCTATTTACCGGCGCTGGCGGAACTGCTGCTGCTGCAGCTTTGTCTTTTTACTCTACTATTGCCATCTGAAACAAAAAAATTATTTTATGGACTTTAGAATGCGCATTTAAGTCAATAGATCGTTAAGGTAATTACATAGATAACAATTACTCCTATTTATCAGTAATTTCAAAAACGTTAACGTGTTATATAATGTAATGTTAATAGTTTCACTCTGATTAAAATTCTATTGGGAAGTGAAAATACTTGCTGAACGCCGAAGTCCACTGATCGTTTACGTGGCGGGTAAACTGCAGAAAGACACGAATTATAACCCCCACCATACGTTACTGCGCATTCTCTGTTTTCCCTTATCAATTAGAATAGTTTTTTTGAGCCTATGGAACCTACATGTATTTGTGCAAATATTTACTTGTTAAGCTTACATTTACTGTATTGTATTGTATTCTGGTTGAACGAGATCTAGGGCGCGGATTCCAACCAGCACTTTGCACTTGGGCAATAGTTGCCCCAGTATACAACCTAACTCTGCATTTTGCATATTTGCATCCAACAGAAGGTTCATTTGCAGTTTTCTCCCCGCCAGAAGAATCTCACCGGCCTCGGCCAGGAACAAACCCACGTCGCTTGGACCTATAGGCTCGAGACCACCGAGGCCGATGAGCTTACATTTAAGTACTACAGATTATAGGTATAAACCATAGCCTAACAGTACTATACTCTACCATCATCGCTGCTGCGCCTCTTCCTACCGCCGCTGGCAGAACCGCTGCTGCTGCAGCTTTGTCTTTTTGCTCTGGTACTCTCATCAATAACATCTGGTGTTGGAGCGAGTACAGAGAGTTCGTCTGCTACATTCAGAGCAGTTCCTGGATAAAATAAGGACATGTTCAATTTATTGGATAACACGCATGATAAATAAGGACCATTTAAACGGTAAACGACGAACTTTTTGTAAATTGCATTTTTCATACTTTGCGTGGTATTTCAACATAATTAATTAAATATACTTTACTTACCATCTACTGGTATCGCCTGCACCTGATAATACAGAACACAGCAGGCAAGAGCAACTAGAATTAAAACTTTCATATTGGTTGAGCAAAAATTAGATTTAATAAGAGAAAACTATAAACGATTGATAGCGAATGATAAGTTGATCTTGAAATCCCATGTATTTATATGTACGGGAACCGGTAAGACGAATCAAGAAAACGTCACAGTAACTACTACGTCTAAAATAACCGCTTGCGGTTTATTTGTTTGTGACCTTGCAGCTTTGGATTTTCAAACGAGAAATCGTAAATTCTAGCAATTAATGTAAGCAAATTAACGAAATCAAAATAATACATTGCAGTTTACAAGGTTTACACGTAATTTAAATTTTGTCCATATTAATTTACAGAGTTATAGAGTTACACAGGAGTAAAAATGTCTTCAGTATTGAATCGTTTTACAGTGATGACTTCAGAACTCCTTATATTATACATTTTATTTAGTTTACACCTAACTACAATGTTTCAGTTCAAGAGTTAAACATTTTGTTGTCTCATTAAAAGAAAATATTTGCTTTAGTAATGTTTAAATATTCAACTTAATACACTAAAAACAATAAATATGTTTTCATAGTAAAAAGGAATGGTTGTGGGTCTGAATACCGACAGCCGCAATCCCGACAGCTGAAATCCCGAGGGCCGAAATCCCGACAGGCCACAATCCCGACAAACCAAAATCCCGAAAGCCTACATCTCGACAAGCCAAAATCCCAACAGAATAAATTGCAGTAGGTAGTTATTTAATAAATCCGGTAAAAAAGATATGTACGAATAAGCAATTAATTTTATTGCGAAATGAGTATGAGTAGCATAGGCCGCTCAGCCATCGTTCCCTTAACAGAGAAAGGAGAATTTCAAGTGTTGTAGGTAATCGTAATAATTACGAAATTATGGATTATCTACGTGGTGTTGCACATAATGTAAATTTTTAATACTTTCTTAAAATTATTTTAATACCTAAATTTAATTTTAATGTAATAAATGTTTGGTTATAATTCAATTCTTCTGTATTTTAGTTTCTTTATTGCAGTTACACTATTAACATAACATCTAACTCGGTATTTGGGCTTGTCGAGATTATGGCTTGTCGGTATTTCGGCTAGTCGGGATTGTGGCTTGTCGGGATTATGGCTTGTCGGGATTTCGGCTGTTGGGCTTCTGACCGGCACCGAAAAGGAATATGTAACAATATTTAATGTTTGAGGGGAAAGTGCGGAAATGCAAATGTTGTATGTTTCATAAAAACTTTGTTTTCTTAAACGGACGTCATTGAAATGAACTATTTACGTCTTTTCCTGTTGGGTTTGTGGAGTTTATTTTAGTAACACCAGCTTAGTAAACTACAGGTGTTCTAGTTGTACCTAGTGGATATTCTAATTTTTAAAAAATTGGTTGTTGGTAAAATACTGTTGACCAACAATAGGCTCTGAAGAGACAACTAATCGAGCAAGCTAGTGTGGAAAGCAGTAAAAATATTAAAACAATTCAGTTTGTAGCTGAAATAGTAACAGAAGAGTAACATTTAGTTTTTTTTTAATGCCGCCAACTACATGGTATATCAAACTGAGTAGTATACTCTTGGGGCCTCGGAAACTCTTAGAGGTACATTATATGTTAAATGGTAGACAAGGTGCGCCATTATTCGACCAATCACGTAATGCATGAAAAACAAGTTTTTCATAGTAAACTTGCTGCAAATGCGAATAAGTTAGAATCGACAATAATTGTCTATCGATGAGCAATGTGAAAATGACCAATACCCATGACGTGTTCGATAAACATAAAACAATATTAGTTTGTACTGGCGACAACAAATACATCGTATGTATGAAAATAAATTAAAATTATGCAATAGGAAATTGTATACAATTCTTTATAATATAGCGTATACATTTTTGGTTATCCTACTATTAATAAAAGCAGTCAGACATAAATAGAGAGAATGTAGAATTGTTCGTAACTTTAGAACAACAAAATACCTGTTTGATTCTAAAGATTTTCGTGCACACAGTTATAGCTACTTATTATATTACCATTAGATTACTGCTCCATAGCTATAAATATATCATTTAAACATTTTTGTTACCACTGATCGACATATTTAATATTGTTATATTATATATACTTTTTTAGGGCGACTTACACTCTTTCGATAGAAAGGCTATGCTCACTATTACAGTTATTAATATTATCTTTGTTAATGCAATTATTTTTAATGACCTGTGCAAAAATTCTATATATAGCAATTAAAATTAGGAATAAATGGTATATAATAGAGGACAAAGAAAAACAATTCTCTGAACTTATGCATATAGATTTAAATAAATTAACGTCACCAATTATATGTTCTGTGTAAGAAACTATGAGCTTCGTAAACATCGCCAGATATGCTAATTATTTATTTTTATTAATTAATGATTTTGTTCTGACACTGAAAATCTACATTTAATACAGAATAACATCTGACTTTATGAATTTGATACTCGTGGATTGGTATAGAATTGGTTTCGCTCTTGCTTAACATGTCTGAAAGAGGTGGTTAAAAAAAGTGTTACTTTTGCAAATACGGTTTAGGTCGTGTTGAAACTGCCCGTTCGGTGCGACCGATTTGACGTGGCCGGTTTAGAGGAGACCCTTTTAGGCGCTGGAACAGTTGGGAGTAGAGCCGTTTCGGCGCAGGGATGGTTTACGCAGGAACAATTGGGCGCAGGAACCATTGGGCGTAGGGACCACTGGGCGCGGGGAGGTTTGGGTGGGACAAGTGGTTTATTTTATAAAAAGTTTTATATTATTGATACAATTGCGAATTATTCAATTTTAGTACTAGATTCAATTCATAAAACAACTGATTTATTATAAGTCTCTTCTGCATAACGTTCACAAATAAGCATTCCGTATGCAACAATATTTTGTATTTATGTTATAGAATTAGGAAATTACTACTTCCTTATCTAAAATCTTCCTGAATTTTTTAATTGAAAATTATCATATATGTTCAAAATGTCCACCCTGTACTTGTATACAAAGTTGACAACACCAACGCAGGGAATCTCGAACATTTCTCAACTGTTGAGGATCGCTTCGAATATCCGCAACAGGTTCATTTATTCTATTCACTAAGTCATCCCTGTTTTAAATATCCGTTGCATAAACTTTTTCCTTTAATGCACCAGACAAATAAAAATGTAGTGGAGTAATATCAGGCTAACCAGCCGGCCATACTGCTGGACCTCCTCTTCCAATCCAGCGTTGTGGGAAGTTATGATTTAGCCAGTCTCTAACCTGTCGTGATTTGTGCAATGGTGCTCCGTCATGCTAGTACCACATTGACCTTCGCACATCAAGAGGCACATCTTCTAATAGTTCTGGCAAGGTATTATTTAAGAATGCCATAAAGTTTCTGTAGAACCTCAGATGGGCTGTTGCGAACACTATAGGATCCTTCATGTATTTACCCAATGTAAGCTTCCAGGTTGCTCCTATTATACATTTTGGCCGAACTAAGGGCGAATATTTTTACTCCATCTGTTTCTAACTCATCATCATATTCTATCTTGTAGTTCGTAAATTCAATTACTCAAATAAATAAATTGTAATTTTCCAACCATAATAAAAGATATTTTAAAACCTACGCCATTAAGAATTATTTAATATTTTTTAAAGGGATGTGGTATTTAATGCACATTTTACAACCCGAAGTTTAACGAGAAGATGTAGTTTAGATGAATTAACACTAAAAGGTTTGTATTGCGATTTCGTTTATTATGTCATTTATGCAAAATATAGAATTGTTGTTCTAATGTAAGCTAGTACAAAATAAGTGTTGGATGTTTCGCTTCCGCTGCTGGAGGAGATGCTGCTGCTGCCACCACCGACGCTGCAACAAGAGCTGCTGCTGCTACTGCTTGTCCTCTATCTACCGCCTATCGATCACTGAAACAGAAAAATAATTTTACGACGCGTATTGAAGTAAATAGATAGTTGAAGTAATTAGACACGAATTATTTAACAATGATTTCTGGAATGATATCGTATTACACAACGTAATGTTAATAGTTTTATTCTGATTGAAATTCTATATATTTGGAAGCGAACATACTTGCTTAACGCCGAACGCCACTGGTTATTTATCTCGCAGGTAAACTGCGGGTAAGGTACGGATTAGAACACCCACTTTATGTTACCGCTTATTCTTTATTTTGGCCTTACAAATTGGAATTTTATGAGGCGATAGAAGCTATGTGTAATTGTGCAAGCATTTATTGGTAAATCTTACATTTACTGTATTGCGATTCACTGCACCGGTTTTGTGTGATTTTGCGTGCCTCGCTTCTTCTTAATTTGTGAAAGAGAGTAGTATCCCTAGTACTTAAGAAGAATTCACAAATATGAAAACTACTAAAAGGGGACTGGAGTTCCGTTTGCGACGAGCGAGGGAACGGACGTGGTTTTGGGCTCTCTCGGGCAAAATTGTTAAGGGATACGTGCTTAAAAATTATTTCTGTGTGGAAATTACCAAGTGAGTGAAGTGAGGATGTATGAACAATCAAGCGAATCAGTGACCACCTGCTCTATCAGTGACCGATCAAAGGTGAAAGGTTAGCGGTCAATAAGAAAACAGGGGAAAAAACAGCAAGAACGAGGGAGAGAAGTAGAGGAAAGTGATCAAGTAGTGTAGTAGTAGTAGCCTAGTATTGTAGTGCAGCCGGATCTAATATATGTAAGCACGGGGTAGGAACACATAGGTTGATAAGCAGGACAGGGAAATCAAAACGGGGATCTTGTAACAAGTGTATGTTTAGTACAAGAGGATAGGCTTCAGGGACCGTTCTTGAAAATAGAACAGGGGTAGACAGCAGGTAGAAACCTTTGCGGGACGGAAATAGAAGCGGGTCTACAAATAAGCCGTCTCCACTAAAAACCGAATTCTTGGAATAAGACCATAAATTTCAATCGAGGATAATACTATCCGACTAGGGTCAAATACCCAAGAAAAGTAAGGGGTACGTTTAATAAATAAGTAGATTTTGAACACATGCAAGATAGTAAAATTTTCTACTGTATTTTATTGTGCATCAGACAGTGTCTAAAATTCGTAGTGTTTTGTAGTTAATAAGCAGAAAAGTAGTAAATACGTCGATTTTGGAATCATGCAATTAAGTGATGTTTGATTTTGGATTTTCATTGCGTGTGAAACTACTGCATTTCATTGTGAATCAGATAGTGTTCATAAATTCGCACTGTGGTAGGCAATTGTAACCTCTTAACGTAAAAAATGAATTTTAAACGTTAATATCATCTAATCTAATTTTATTTATTCAATCGTATTTTATTTTATATTAATTTTAATTTAATTCAGAAACCGAATATTAGGTAGGTCCGATATCTAACATTACGGGGTGCGACCAAGCAGAACCAGTAATATTAGAAGGTAGGAAGATAAACACGGAAGACTACACAACAGCAAACCCACGCAATTATCAAAAGCAGGAAACACAATACAGGCCATGGAACAGGAAAGAGTATTTACGGACAGACATAAACTGACGGTGCGGAAAATTCCAGGAGATGGCAACTGTCTATTCACCTCAATAGCAGATCAAAACACAGGGGGTACTGTACCGCGGGAACAGCTTAAACAGGAAGCTTTCAACTTAAAAAAAAACCGTGTCATACATCCGAGAAAATCTACAAAATGGAGGAAAATGTGAGAAATCTGGCTCTGCGCTACAATCATCTGGATCACGCCTATGGTCCAGCACTGCAAATAGAAGCCTACTTAGAACAAGGGGAAGCGGGGTTTTGGGAGGAGCTGAATCAATAGCAGCAGCAGCAGAAATACAAAAGGCGTGAAGAAGAAGGAGTAAGAGGGTGAGGAAGGGGAAAACAAAAGAGTAGGAACGAAACAAATACCAGTGGGAAAGAAAACGATGGACCCCTAGCCGACAACTGCAGAGGGGAAGGATGGAAAAGAAGGAAGAAGAATCGAGAGTCGACATTAAAATTAAGTGGAAATAGTACGATTCGAGGTTAATATTAAGTTATTAGTTATTAGGAAACTAAGATATGTGGAATCTGTTACCTTAGAACAAAAGATAGATAAGAGATACGAACAATGTGAAACTTTGATAGCAAAGTTTATTAGGGTCAAATGCATAATCGCATAACGCATACGTACTTAAAATCTCATTGATGCGTAGCTTACTAATTACACGGTGTTGCAGCAGAGGTGCTTTGCGATATACATTGCAGGAATGCTAACGCTGTGCAACACTCCACCCGATCCCACCCAATCCCATAAATTCCTTCCCACTTACTGGCATGGGGTGGGCCTGGCGTAATCCAAGAGTGACCCTCGAGTCAGCTCCATGTCAGATGATGATGATGAAATCTTACATTTACTGTTGCATTGTATTTTGGTTGAGCGAGAGGGCGTTGTTATTCAAGCACCTCGTTGCACTCTGTACATATTTTGCCCATTGTACACACTATATATTTTACCTATCTAGGGTAGTTCCAACTCCAGCAGATATCCGACAGAAAGCTTATTTGCATGTTGCTCTCCGCCAGAAAAATACCAACGCTCTCAGGCAGGACCTAACCCGCGTCTCTTGGATGTATATGCAAGTGCGTTAATCACTAGACCACTGAGGCCGGGATGTTTCATTTAAGTATTACTCGTAGCAGGTAAAAGCTATGACCTAACAATACTATACTATACCATCATCGAAGCTACTGGAGCTGCTGCTGCTTCTTTTCTTTCTACCGACGCTAGCGGAACTGCTGCAGCTGCAGCTTTGTCTTTTTATTCTTGTAATGTCATCAACAGCCACTGAAACAAATAAATAAATTTATGGACACGCATCTAAGTAAATAGATCGTTAAGGTAATTAGACAACAATTATTTAACAGTGATTCCAGGAATGATATTGTATTCCATAACGTAATGTTAATAGTTTCATTCTGATTCAAATTTTAAGTATTTGGAAATAAAAATATTTGTTGAACACCGGACGCCACTGGTCATTTATCTGAGAGGTAAACTCCCGATAAGATACTGATTATACTGCCCACTTTATGTTAGTGCCCATTCTTTAGTTTGCTCCTTATCAATTGGAACTTTATGAGTATATAGAAGATATGTATTGGTTAAGCTTGTATTTACTGTATTGTATTGTATTTTGGTTGAGCGAGATCTAGGGCGCGGTTTTCTAAGTATCTCGTTGCACTCTGGACGTATTTGACCCATTGTACACATTTGTATTTTGCCAATCTAGGGTAGTTCTAACTCCAGCAGATATCCGATAGAAAGTTTATTTGCAGTTTTTCCCGCCAAAAAAATCTCAGGGACCTCAGGAAGGATCGAACCCTCGTCTCTTAGATCTACCTGCAAGTGCCTTAGTCACTAGACCACCGAGGCGGGTGACGTTACATTTAAGTGTTACCACAGAGTATCTATTATACACACGGTTAGTCTTATGCGTTTTACCGTCATTGCTGATGTTATCCTGAGTCAGGTCTTAGCAGGCGAAATTTTGAATTAAAATTACTGAGTTACCCTGACCAGGACAAAGTTTTGGAACTTCCTTTAAGCACATTTTTTCAGTTGGAGAATTCCCCGCAATTTAGAAAGATGTTTCTTGGCGAATATTTAGACATGCTTTTATATCATCATCAACTTAAGATTACCTACTAAAGAAAATATACTTGTTCATCAAATTAACGTTCACTATTAGCACAGAGTACCTAATTATGTATTACGTGATGTTGATAACTTATATGACTTTGCGAAATTTCAAGAAAAGTAAATATGGTCAATATGTAGGCCCATACGTAAAAAATACCTTTGTTTATCTTGGAATTATTTACTAAATTTACGTTAGTTCAAACTTCCAAAAGTTATTGAGTATTGTTTCGCATTGCTCATTACTGCACAATCCAACCTGCACTAGGAGCAGTTCAAAATAGATGATTACCGACTGTTTAGTGGAATAAATTTTAACAAAAAACGTAAGAATTTAAGACGATTTAGCATTCTCTTCGCGAGATTGTAGATATTCTAATATTGTCGATTATGTGAGGATACTTAGAGAGATAGGCATAATGATCTAGGTATATAAATTTCTTTCCCTTGGAAAAACTAACTAGTTTTCCTGAGATCTTTGCTTGTGTTGTACATTTCGAAAACAGTTAGCTATTCAATAACAAGTATTTAATTACAAACTTCACGTAATGAGATTGTCAAAAAAAATCCATTCCGAATGTGTGTGGTAAAATGGCTTGTGACAAGTCGTATCGCCTACAGTTGCAGAAAGTCTTGCGTTTGATAAGTTAAGTACTACACCGGATTGTACATTGATAAAGGTACATAACTGAAAATAGTAGCAGCATAAAGTGCTTGTTTCTATCTGTTAAGTTTGAGAAAAATCAGATATTAATTTTGCCTATATTCAACAGTGCACTGAAAAAAATTTAACAACGGGCTCATCGTTCTTTTTTTTTTTTGGGAACGTAAATATGGAGAAAAACGTAAAAAAAGGAATACACAACGAACTTAAAATTTCAACAATCGACTCATTCGTCAAAAGCTGTATTAAAACATTCCATGCAAAATTTGGCGAATCCCCGGTGCCACCAGGCACACACTGAGCGATAAATCTATCCATGTCCCATTAAAGCGCGGACTACCAGAAGATTTAATAAGAAGCGATGAAGAACCCAGCGACTGAGGAACCGCTTAAAATAATATAGTGTAAAGTGATAAGTTAACAGTCCGTACATAGCTAAGAACGACTAATCCGGACACAAACTATTATATAAAAAAAAAACTTTTGCTTCATAAAATCCATCATCGTTTTTAATATTATTTATGGCATTAATGGTCCTACGAGTTAAAATATTGACTTTTACTATATTAATGCTACGATTTTGCAACCCTCTGGGTTGGTATGGCAATTCTTGTAAAATTCTAATTTTAAAAATCTGTATAGATTACTAGAACGTCTTGGTAGCGGTGTACAAAAAGGACCATAATATTATCTATCCGTACAATACAGTGGCTACCCCATTTATTTCTTTACGACTTTATATTCTGCCACGTCACACAAAAATAGTGTGTCACGTGTCTACTGAATATATACAAGTACGTATCGCATTGAACTTTTTGCGCTCTCTCGCCACATTTTTAAGAAACAGCAGCATTACCCTCTTAACTCTATAAAAATGTTAAAATTCACGAGTGTTAGGCACTGGTTATTGCCTATTGTGAATATTACTTAAATGTACGCTCAACAAATGAATATTTACAGAAGCATACTACTGTTGCGTAAGGTGACCAACGGCAATCTACAAGAGGAAGTTTGTTGGTAGCTAGGCGTAATCTTGCATATCTTTGGCGTAGTAACCGATCAATAGCGTTTGCGAACTGATTTAGATGCAACTATTCTCTAAGCTGATGTAAGGTGCGAATTTAGTGTTAACACTAAGTGTTACACATAAGTCTTATGTGTTTGTATACAAATAGGGGCTACAATGGCAACATCAGTTAATATAAGCGGTGGCGTCCCTGGGGCTAGGTTATGGTTTATATGCCATGAAGTGTTGTATGTGTCTAACCGAATGGTTGCGTATTATCTACTTATTATTATATATGGTTTATATCCCATGAAGTGTCATATGTATTTACCCGAATGATTACGTATCTACTTCATCTATGGTGAGATTTGTTCTCTTACAACGAGTTGAAGAAATAATATTATCTACTTGTTAGTATATTTGGTTAACAAGCTCCGAGTTCGATTATTGTTGTTATACAACATTGGTGTGTCTATGTAAGTAGTTGTTGGAAACAGTAGCATGGTGAATATAAGTAGCTATATGAGTAGATAATGTGTGTGGCATGGTCAATGATTATTTACCTAGAAATCATTCGGCAGGTAGTCAGCTGGCACATGTTGCGTTGAAAATGCGCCTACGTCTAAATATTATTATTATGAATGCAACATCAATGCCACGATGGTATTGACTGACTTTTACGTGGGGGTGCGGATACTAATATTCTGTCCCTTTTTCAATACTTTGAGTGCTCTTTCAACAAATTACACTTATAATTTACTAAAATTATTTTACTTACCCCTTACTGGCATCGCCTGCACTTGACAATACAGAACACAACAAGCAAGAGCAACTAAAATTAAAACTTTCATATTGGCTGAGTAAAGATTAGATTAAATAACAGAAGAATATAACTGATTGATTGGGAATGGTCAGCTGGTCTTGAAAAGCCTAGTATTTATATGAACGGATCCGGTAAGACAAATCACGAAAAGGTCACCGTCTGTAATAACCTTTGCGGAGTAATGGCTTTCAAATGATCAATCGTAAATTCCGGGATGGAAGCGAATTAAAGAAATTAAAATAATACATAAAAGTTTATGGGGCTTAGATGTAATGGAACGTTTTGTAAGCAATATTATTTTATAGAAAAAGGTAGAATAGGTTAGTGTATATAATGTATAATAAATCGTTTTACAGGCAAAGTAAATTTATTCCTATTCAAGAATTTTTAGAGGATGACACCTAACTACATTCTTTCAATTTAAAGTTTAGCATTCTGTTGTCTCAGTAAAAGAAAATATTTGCTAAGCTATAATAATGGAACTAATTCCATTTAATACACTGGAAATGATAAAAATATTTTCATAATAAATAAGATTATTTAACAGATGTAAAGCGCGAGGAGAAAGTACGGAAATGCAGATTTGTACTTTTTCGTACGACAATGGAAAAAAATTCTTTTTCGCCTTCTTTGCGAATTGGATTTGATAGGCTTATTTTACAAACACCAGAATAGTGCTTCAGCTTAGTAAATTACATTTGTTCTGGTTGATAGTAGATATTTTAACCTTAAAAAAATGGGCTGCAGGTAAAATACTGCAGACTAGTGTGCCGAGTACTAAGGATATTACAAAATTAAGTTTATATCTAAATTAGTCACAGAGGAGTAATATTTAATTATTTGAAATTATCTGCCATCTAGAGTACGGCTCAAAACTGAGTAGTATACTCTTAGGCCTCGGGAACTGGTGCAAATACACCATCGCTAAAATAGGAGGAAAGGTTTGCCATTATAAGACCAATCTACTAATGTACTTTTCCGAAAAAAAATATATCAAATTTTCTGCCAATAATATGTTGGAAACGACAATGTCTATCGATGGGCAATAAGAAAATGGCCAATACGCTTGACGTTTTCCATAAACATAAAATAAGATTGATACCAAACACACCGGATATCTGAAAATAAATGACGATTATACAGTTAAACCTATTTTCGATATTTTTTTAAATAATGCATTTAAAATTTTTGGATATCCTACTATCAATAAAAGCAGTCCAACATAAATAGGGATATTGTATATGTAGAACTTTTCGTAAGTTTAGAAACTACAAAATTTCTATTTGATTCTAAAGTTTTTAGTATATACAATTAAAGCTGCTTCGTATAATAGCACTAGAGTAGTGCTTCGTAGCTATAAATAAATAATATTTTTCCTTATATATATTCATTTTTGATACAGTATCTAAACGGCATATTTAGTATTGTTGTAATATATTTACTTTTTTACAGTAATTTAAATTCTTTCAATAGCAAGATTAAAGATATAAATATTGTTTGTTAATGCAGCGCACCTAATTATTTTTAATACCCTAGACATAATTTCTATATTTCTAGTAACTAAAATTGGGAATAAATGGTACATAATAAAGGACAAATAAAAAGCGATGTGTTTTTCTTATTATTCTAACAATTCTCTGAACTTATGTATACAGATTTAATTAAATCACCAAGAATACGTTCTACGTCAGCAATTATAATATTTTTAAACATCGCCAGGTATGCTAATTAAGAATTAATGATTTTACACTCTGACAGTGGAAATCCATATTTAATATACAGTGCGGTCGTACAATATCCTCCCCCATGCTAACTTTTGCACGTCTTGATATTTTTTCACAACGCTTTGTGTGCTTTAATGGGAGACTAAATACTACTTTTTAGTATATATTTAAAATTTAAAACTTTCAAAATGACTTATGCGAACAGATTGAGCTCGCGACCAACCCGCTGCGATGATGTGGATACGTGCTGAACGGCGATTCGTGTTTCGACTTTGGACTCCCCTGGCGGTCGAACGGTAGAAGGTGCGGGAAAATGCCATAAGGAAAAGTTGTTCTCTTCGAGAGGGCAACCACATATCTGGACCGGAAAACGCAACATTTTCCAGGTTTCTTCTTTTTTCCATAAACTTGTTATTTTCATTCATCTGTCATTTTTTCTGGATGAATATTTTTTATGAAATTCAAGGATCAGACGCATAATTAAAATACCTTTCAAATGAGGTGTCAGTCAACCCCTATTGCTATTCAAAAAAGTAGTTGAAAATGGCGCCTAGCCGCCATTTTGGTAGTTATAAAATTTAGATATATACAATAAAGTATTATTTAGCCTCCCATGAAAGGCCAGAAACTTTTGTGAAGAAATACCATGTGGTTCAAAAGTTAGTAGGGTGGGGGGGCGGGAGGGCGGAGAACATTTTAAGACCGCACTGCATAATAACCTTTTAGCGAGCGTTGCGGGACAGGGGAAAGGTGTGACTAAAATGTGTGATTACCTAGGGCCGGTGGAGGAAAGGTACGTAAGAATTCAGTGGAAGGTAGAGAAGAAGACGGCAGTAGAAAAAGCGGGAGAAGGGGATCACAATTGTGATTTATAAAGGTGTGCGCCGACAGGTGTGTAGCTGCACCGTTTTCTGCTCTTTAAAGAGCAACAGCACTCCGAGGTCTTGGTCGCGCCAACGCGCGATCTCGAGGGGCACGAGCCAAAAAGCGGTAACCCGCGTTTACCTCCGTGCCCAACTACTGCGCTAAACTCGGTGCTTCGAAAGGAACCGTATTAACCAATAAAACGCGGAAATGATAGTAATTAGCACATAAAGCACGTGTTTGCAATATTCACTAGAAAATTTCACCAGCGGCCAACTAATCAAGATATCGCAGTCGTATTTATTTGATTTAAATAGAAATATATCCACCTATTTTGCATAAATATAGTCATCTGGCCGTTTTAGCGCTTCCTCAGCAACAGCCTTAACGTCGGTAATTTTATACTCTTAAAAATTTCAATATCGTGTTTTGCACAGGGGCGCTCGTGAACGGGCGGCTGCACTTAGCCGGTGTCCCAATTCGTTATACCTCCTCATGTACTTGCCAAGGCGGACCGGCTCAGTTGCCATAGTAACCGAGCGGCTGTTTTTTGAGGTTATAGACTTCCAAAATGTTTCGAGTTGGGGCCTCATCTGTACCGTCTTATAGAACACAGAAAGCCGCATCTAGCGCCCTCAAACACACCTCGCTAAGTCACGTCGTCCCGGAGTTAAAGTCGTTAGAAAAGGCGATCGGCTATGTAACGTGCGATTTCTTACGCCTGGTTGATTGGCATTTAAATTTTCAATACAGCATTTTGGATTGCATATTTAAGCTTTTGACTAATTCAGATTTGGCCTTGTGGAAGTTTCGTGTCATCTACTTGTGTATTTGCGGTTCACGAAATGGTGAATTATTTGGGTTTTCTGATTGAAACATAACTGTACGGGTTCTCAAAGAAGGTGCACGTGTTTTGAGTTAATTTTAGAAGTCGTTTTAAGACTTGGGAAGTTTTCCGATTTAAATTTTCAAGGCACATTTGGGAAGTTCTTAGGCATCGATAGAGTGATGTGAGTTCCCGGGGAGTTGATCCCAATCTGAGTGCAATTCTTTTGAGAGAGTTTTTTTTGCCAGTTAACATCTTTTGGTAAGCATAGAAAATCCAATTTCTCTTGTTTCACTTCTAAGACTATTGAAATTATTTAGGCGAATTTGCTGGGGTTAGAATTGACAGAAATTACCAGTCATTTGTGAAAAATCAAAGAGATCCTGTGGGTTCAAGACAAGCGGAATTATCTGCCGTGCAGCGTACGACAGGTGTGGATCGAGATAACGAGATCGCAGATGTATCAAATTCCTTTCATATTCAATTTTCACATATAATTTCGGGGATGCGAGGGGTTCCGGAAAAATTATAGTTTAATAGTAAGAAATCCTAGTAAACATTGTAATTATATACTTAAATTGATAAGAAGTCTAAATACACTTTAATTAGTGGGTGTTTAAATTCAATTGATTTTATATTTTGTAAATATTGGTGGTTTTTTTGAAATACTGGTAATAATTGTTAAATGGTCAACAGTATAATTAATTTTCTTTTATTGATTAAAATTCAATTAGCAAGAGGGAATAGTGCGGATGTTTTAAGTCTTGATTAAGAGTGTGCCGATACTAATACCATTATATTGGTATTTCTACATCTGGGTATTTGATTCGCGAGGCCTCGAGAAACTTAAAAATACTTAGCGGGTTTGGTCGCGAATATTATTATGGTTGGAAGCGGAATAAATGCTTGGTAGCCTAGCAAGCATTTCGCACTAATGCGTTCCCTATATATTAGAGAATTTTGTTTTATAGTTTGTTCAACAGAAGGTACTGTTAGCCATGATTGGTTAAATACTGTTACATATTTATATATCTTTCTTGAATGCCTACTTTAATTTCAAGTGGCGATGTGTCAAAAAGGTTTAATTGCGTGAATCTTTATATAAATTGAAATTTTGTAATTTATTGTTGTGTTTTATTGTGTCTTAGGTTAAAATAATTTACTTGCAGACAAATTGAGCAATTACCGAAGCAAGGTAGGTCCGAACTCCAGGAAGGTTCCTGTTTACCTCGTGTTATTTTCAAGGACAAAGGATATTTTAAACAGGTGGCGCCTAGGCTTATCAACCCCCCCCCTTCTTCGACTATAGCTGGCCGACCCTTGTCCTTGATACCTGGACCTTCCATCGTAAATGATAGTTTCGGTTGTATTGCTTCTATTTAGTATAACAGAATTGTCGCCGTCTATTCGACTAGGCGTTACAGCTACTCTGCAAAACAAAGTTGTCACGATCAGACCAGTTACGATCGAGTTATTAGGTGTCAAAGCTGACGAGTGCGTCCGCTGGCTTCCACGGCCGCCGCTCGCGAATGGGTTAGCCGATCAAATGTGCTTTCGCCGCGTCGTAGTCTCCCAACGGCGGTTCGGTCGAAAAACAAAAGACAAACAGTTTAGTACAATAAAGTCTTTTTCGAAGAGGTTTTCTGAGGGGGCCGCGTTTTAAAAGGTTCCAGGCTGGGGTCTTACCTACATGCGGTCATGTCCTATCCTTAGGCGCGTCGAACGCTGCCCAGTGCGTTTCCGTAACCCGCCCGCGGACCGAGCTATTGCCAAATCAAGAAAATAGTTTGGGAGTCGCCGGCGGCTGCCCGGAGCCCGCGACGACCAACATCAAAGAACGACCGGAAAGCGGTCGTCGAAGACTACCGTTTCCCCCGATCGGTATTTGGGAGTTTGAAAAATTCAAAAGCACTCCCCTCTCGCGGTCCGTCTAAAATATTTCGAATTTTCGCGCCGACCCGAATTGAAATTTTTTAGGAATTTACGGTCCTCGGGAAAATGGGTACCCCCATCGGTTAATTCTACGGCCGCGAAAGTTTCGCCGACGGATCCAAGAAACGTCGGCGGGCCGAAAATTAGCCGTAGAACCGTTTGGCGTAGGGGCGGTTTGACGCAGGAATGGTTGGGCGCATATCATATATTAAAGTTGTTCGTTTTATAAAAAGTATTGTCTTATTAATAAAAATGTTAAATTATCCAATTTTATTAATAGATCCATTTATTTTTAGTTTCGACGTTTTTAAATAAATTAACAAAAAGAATGAGTAAAGTTAATTCATATGCAAAATGAATTAAAATACGTCAGATATTGTAGAAAAAGCATATTAAAAGTTATGAACAAAATTCTAATTGACTTAATATCCAATGTTATAATTGGATCATTTTTAAGCCATATGTGATCTAAAGATGCTTTATATTTTAAGATCTAAGGTTTAAAATGTTTATTACTCTGAATGACATTTCCGTGAGTATTTTTTAAATTTCTTACAATTTGTGTAAGAGTATGGTTGGTTCCACTCTTGCATTACAAATCTACAAGTATCACTGACAGGCCAACATTACTATCAGCTTTATCCTTTTGTATCAGTTGAATCAGAAGTACAGAAGTCAAACAATGAGGTAACTGTAGCAGAAACTGTGTTGAAATGTTTAATATCTTTCATACTGAATGACTGTCTAGTAACTACGTAAAATGTAGGTTCTGTTCTTATACCATTACTGATCGTAAAAGATGACGGTAATTTTTAACACCTACAATTTTTATTTTTATTCTTGTGACAACTTCGGCTCAAACCAATGAATTTCTGAAGTTTCTAGAGGTTAAATATAATTAGGTTCGAGTCCGGACACTTAAACACGCGATAAATAATAATCATAGGCCATTTAATCACGGACAGTTAAACACGTCGACACTTAATCACACGGGCATTTAAACACATATACATTTAAACACCGAGGCACATAATCACAGGGACATAAACACATAGTATCACTGGCGTACAAAATCAGTGTGTTTGAATTCTTATATGACTGCAGTAACATAAAAACTAAAAATTATGGTAAATAGCGCTTTATAGCAATTAATGAATTTAAATAATAATTATATAACATATATATTGCTGTGTTACACTTAATAAAATGGACTTAATTCTAATTATTTATAAAGTAGTAAAGCTATAGGAAGCTTTCATGTATGAAAATGAGTAATTCACATACATTGTTTTCAAAGCAGTTCATCTGTTGTTTTTTCCGATCATTCTTGGGGTTGTCGTAATATGGGAATTGCAAGTTTTGAGTTCATCAGAAGGAAATTTGGCAATGCAGCCGCGTTTGGAGATACAAACTAGAAATTAATATTATGTAATACATCATTTTTGTAAGTAACAAAGTTAAAGAAACACTCTGGAATTTTAACCCTTGAAAGGCAATTCATTGCGAATTTGCTGATTGCCTTTGGCGGATATTATAGAGCCCATTTCTTGTTCCTGTACATGTGCCGTTGCTGTGACGAACTAGGAAGGACGTAGCGGCGAATATCTTGTGTCGTAATTTCTCGAAAAACGTTGTCTACCTTTTTTTTCCGGAACTGAAAACACCCCAGACTGTACCAGCAGATTTTTCCTGCATCTTGAAAACACCCCAAAATTGTGCATGCGCGACAAAACGCGACGTTCAGTCGTGGATGGTCATTTTCTTTTCATGTTAATTGTAAAAAGTAATTATATATTGTATAGTTCTTGTGAACTCAGACGCCACTGGCCACGTAGATTTGTTTGAAGAATTTAAATGTCGTAAGCCAGGGGCGGCGAGCCTCTTCTACGTTTAATTTAACCGTTTGTAGTATTGAACTACGTATAATAGCACCATTTGCTGTCATTTTTTTTGTATTATCATTTATTTTCAATCGTTTAATTATATGTGTTTTGAAATTTATTACATCTTTTATTGTTGTATAT
Organism: Limonius californicus; assembly: GCA_014611495.1. NCBI lineage: Eukaryota > Metazoa > Arthropoda > Insecta > Coleoptera > Elateridae > Limonius > Limonius californicus. The sequence continues at coordinate 40,704 of JABXWE010006751.1, forward strand.
TCTGTGTTGTGTGTGCATGAACTTTGCAACCTTTATAAACAGGAGGAGGCACAATAAAGGTCCGATTCCGATTCCCGTAAGCTGCTGGCTTCTCGGCCTTCCACGAGAACCTGCAATCAGCTGTGATTTGGAAGGTGGCGCCCGTTAGTTTCGACATACCTTGTACACAACTAGAAAAATTTCCTCCGTAGCGGTTTCCTTGAACTCCCCCTACTCCTCTGAGCTAAGCTGTAGGCCTTTTGCCACCTATCTTGTTGCGGGACGACGAAAAAGCTCGTTTGGCCCGTAACAAAGAGTTGTGTATGATCTGCCAAAAGGAACGATACAATTATTTCAAAATGCTCAGAATTTGATCCTGGTATAATAACGTCTCAAAATCTAATTATTTTATGCTTTAATGAACTGTACTTATTACATCTCCAACGAATACTGCTACTACATTTTTCATTTACAACGTACATGTAACCCGCAAAACCTAACTTCCCACATCCCTTATTTGACCGTATCACATCGACGACTACAGAAGACTAGTTAGCAAAACCTAAACATATAGGAAAATTTAAATTTCTTTCTTAGAAAAATTGCCATTACCAATAATGACAGTAGGTAACTTAAGAGATGAACGACAATGAGGATACGTTAATGTGGAACATTTGTTAATGTGAACCTAATTGATGGGGCATGTTAAAAAATTTTTGGGTTTGTGAAGATATGATGTTATTAACACTTAGCAACAAACACACTTAATCTAAGTATAAAGAAAGGTTAAATTTACTAGGAACTTTCTCTAGTGTTTTCTTCTGAAGTTTATGTTCGCAGGGGTTTTCTTCGCGGTTTTTTCCTGGGGGTTTTTATTCTCGGGTTTTTATTCCAGGCGTTTTTATTACGGGGGTCTTATTACGGGGTTTTCATTCCGGTGGTTTTTTGTAGATTCACTAAATATAGAGTGCAATTCTTCAAATGCAGTTCGGAGAAGCGAGCGAGCAAGAACTTTGCCAGAAAGATTTGCTAGTAAGGTGGCAATTACCATATAACCAGTAGCATAGGTAAACATAAGAATTATTGCAATAGATTTAAGTTTAAGTTTGTATATTATTGTATTACTTTGTTGTTGTGTTACTTTAAATCTTAAAAGGGAGGATTGTGGTGTATTGATGCCAGCAGGAGCCTTCCGAGAAGGAGTACCTGGACCAGGGTTGACCCAAAAGGAGCTGTAAGAGCCTGAAACCAACAGGAGGAGTTGCATTTATGTCTTGTAGTTAGATGGACGTACTTATTAAACTATACAGGGTGTCTCAGAAAGAATGGGCCAGCGTTTAATCATAGATTCTTTAGGTAAAAATAAACCGATTAAACCTAATATACCTTAGGCAGAAAGTCCTTCCTTAAGAAGTTATAGGGCCTTAAAGTTCAATTTTTTATTTTTTCTT
>JABXWE010006752.1:0-29746 GCA_014611495.1 Limonius californicus
TCGTCAACGTTGCCAAGTATAATATTCTTTAAGTGTCTCGTGTGAGGAAACTAAGCACTATAGGAAGTTCGTGTTAGTGTTTTTGAGGATTGTATTTCTTACAGAAGAGTGCTACCTGAAGCTTTTAAGGTATTTAAAGGACACCCTGTAGATTCCAAAGTGAACACGCTACTATATAGTTTGTGGTTGAGTTTATAGAATGTAAATCGTTTTGTTTTAGTTTGTGTTGAGACATAAATATTCCATACACCTGCTTTTGAAACTAGAAGATTTTGGAAGTATGTTTTGGAAAGCCCTTAAATCATAGACAAATAATTTTTATAGGTTGTAGGGGAGGTATACCAAAATTAATTTAAAAGACATTGGTGTTTTAAAAGTTACATATGTTATATACAATAAATCTCTTAGTCCATCGGCTGTAGTAATGTGTTATGGATAGTAGACAGCAAAACGATCACTTTTTGTTGATGTATGTCTGGTTTTTCCTGCTAAGGTTTACTGCTGATTCTAGAGCCTTTTCCGTTCTATACCATAATTAATCTGTAATAACATAATTACACACAAGTAATTATATTTAGACGAAAACTATATGAAGTGAGAATCTATGTTTTCTTCACTCTTTCCAAGATAAAACTAATTTGCAGAATAGTTGTACAATAATACAATAATTATACAATCCCAGAGTATGGATTTGAAACTAAACACGCTACGTTTTACTTTAGTGCAGGATTTGCAGGATGTAAATAAGTTCGCTAATTCTACATTTCAAAAGTGTCATATTTTTGGAACTAGAACGTCTTGGAAGCCGGTAAATGTCAGAAACATATACTCAGTGACATGGAAATCGCAACACCAAGAAAGGGTAGGAATTGTTTTACCAAACTTGGCAGAAACGTTTAACTACTAAAAGGTAGCAATTGATTAAAATTTCATTCATATGGATCAAGTGATAATGGCTTATCTGAAAGTTCTTCAGTTTTTTCTAACAGTTTTATCAGGTGTATGTTTTGCGAGATTTTGTTCAGTTCCTTATTGTTTTCGGTTTTGATCGTTTGTTTTGAGGGTGTGATCATTCCTAGAGTGCGCCAACGTGGAAATTACCGCCAATTAAGCGAATTCGACAGAGGTCTTATTGTTGGTTTGCGCGAAGGTGGTTTTTGGTTTAGAGATATTGCAAATCGCCTTAACCGTCATGCGCTGCTATCAGGCATGGACTAGGGAGGCTCAGGGACGTCGAAGAAGAGGAACCGGGGGGCGCAGAAGTACAAATGAGGTGCAGGACCGCAATCTTCGACTTATGGCAACAACAAGAGACCGATTCTCCAGTACCAGATCAATTGCCGATCAATGGTTAGCTAACCAAGATCGTCCTGTAACCCTTCGCACCGTTTACCGCAGAATCAGAGCTTTCGGCTTGCAATCCAATCGGCCAAATCTTGTGTTACCACTAACGGCTCAACACCGACAGCAACCTTTGAAGTGGTGTAGGTTGCGACTGCACTGGAACCTAGAGCGGTGTTCATTGATGAATTCTGATTCCGTTTGGGGATGCATGATGGCCATATGAGGGTCAGACGAACACGTGGGGAATGTCGCAATGTTGAATTTTCTTTATCGAGGCATCTGCACCAAACTGTGGGGATTATGGTATGGGGTGCTATAACTTTTGGGAGTAGGTCCCGTTTGTTATTCATCCGAGGCAATATGAACGCCCAGCGATAAGTAGATGAGGTGGTAGAACCCCATATTCTTCCATGCTTTTCCAGCAGGATAATGCCCGTCCCCATATTGCAAGACGTTCTATGGACCGATTTGCAGAGGATAATGTCAATCTCTTGCCATGGCCACCCCGATCTCCCGATCTTTCGCCCATCGAGCGTTTGGGACACTATGGGGAGAAGACTGAGGAACTTGTTGCATCCTCCGCAGACGCTGCAAGCTCTATTGCACGAATTACTGGTTGCTTGGGACACAATACCTCAGGAGGAAATCGACCATCTGCTAGAATCGATGCCAAGAAGAGTGGGAGAGTGTGTAACCAATAGGGGGGGGGGCAGCAACCCATTAGTAATAAAAATTATGTTTATATTGGGGACTTACGCCAAATGTTTCATCAGCCATAGTAGTAACAAAGAGTTATAACTTTATTGATGTATGATTGCTTTATCTGCTAAGGCTTAACACTCCTTTCAAAAAATAGGTCTGCCAATTCGTGTATTTAGTCAGGTCTCGTTTTCTTCTATACTATAATTAATTTGCAATGACATCAAAGGTTACGCGGAACCGATATAATTCATCAGCCCCTTGTTATATTAATGATCGATTAACTGAAAAAGAGACTATCATGTTTTTATCAAAGATGTACTTGTGTTATATTTCTGAAATAACTATTTTTTTTAAATTTTGCGTTTGATATAAATTCCTATCAGCAAGATCCCTTTCTGTAGTGTCATTCATACAGAAGCATAATTGATTCATGAATAGGGGTTTGCATTATAAAGACAAGGTAGGTGTTTTTTTACTTTAGTCCACATATTACGAGCATTACTGAATGTCCACTGTCGGTCTCGTGAGGCTGATCGCAACCGAACGAATTCTGCCGTCTGGTGCAAGAGACCGCCGTAGCGTACCCATATTTCGTTGCCGCCTGACGTTGATGTCCGTATGTGTATAAATTACTCAACTTTATATCCGTGCTACGGGTTGCTTCTTTTCCTTGCGGGAGAATTACGTGGTTTATATTCTCTTTCCTTATTAATTTTTAATTAATTTTCCGTGGCGACTTGAGACGCACGTGTTAGCTGACAGGAGGCGAGATAACATTAGACAAAGTTGTGTGTGGTCAGTAAGTTGCATTATTCATAGAAAAGTGCTAAAACGAATTAGTAAGTGCTCTGTTCCCTACGGCCATTACAAACCCGCACCGGATAAATTAATTTATGTGTGGGTCAAGTTACACTTCTCATCCAAGGGGCGAATTTGTGTGGAACGGCGATCCCCAAACTTTTATGGTTCTCCAAAACTGAATTATTTTCTAGTACAGTAGCCATTTCAAATTCATATTTTGAGAAATTCCCTATTTAAACGATAGTTATTAAATGGTTGAATTTGTAATTATAATGAAGAAATTGGAAATTAAGGGTTCAGAGTAGGCGGTAGAAATTTTAACAGCTCAAATTTGAAATTTACCCGTCCCATTGTTGACATTTATTAACAGTTGCGGATGGTTATTAATTTCATTTTTTTTTAATATTCCGTGCTGCACTTTATTCAGGTCATGTATTGGCTGCTAGAAAATGGAGTTCTTTAAATACGGCCACAGAAAGAAATCTCATGATGTGAGGTCGCAGGATCTGACAGGATAAGTTATTGGTGTGTTTCAACTAATAATCCGTCTGTTGAAAAATTCTCGTATCATATTTAAGGTATTATGTATTGTGTGCGCAGTGGCCCCGTCTCTTGTAAAAAACCAAATCCGAATTTATCGTCATGAAGCTTTTCGAATAAGGACAGTACTCTCTTCGGGATACCTTCTGCAGTCAAGGTGCCTGAAAAAATTGTTGATTTTCAACAAATAACCTCTTTTCTCTTACTTTTACCTTAAAAAAAGTATGGTCCAACTACTCTACGCCTTGAAATGGCCGCCCACACTCCTATTTTTGAGGACGAAGAGGTGTCTCTACCATAAAATTAGGCTTCTCCGAACTCTTTACCGTATGTTTTGCTAATGAATTAATGTACATATCTAAACAAAACCAGGACCGTGTAGAAAGTTTTCTCTAATAAGTCGTCATTGAGGATATTTAGGAACCACTGACAATATTCGACACGCTGAGGATAATCAACTTCGTGTAATCGTTGTTCAGATTGCAAACGGTAGGGATATAAGTGGATATCTTTCTTTAATATTTTGTGGCAGGTGCTAACTGACAGCTGAACTTGCTGAGCCAAAGGGCTCAAGGTATCTTCCATAATCTGTCTTACATTTTCAATTTTTTTTCCGTTCTTCTCGGAGGATGACCGCTGTCTTCTTTACGTGAAGTGTCCAGTCTCACGAAAAAGTGTTTCAAAGAACAACAAGTGTTATAACGCAACACAGGAATTTCTGGCGACACTTTTCAAAACAATCATGAATTGATGGCAGTAGCCATATTCCATCAACTGGATGGCCGTTGTGAAAATAGCATTTCATTATAAAAATTTTATGTTCCTGTAGCATTATTTGAAGCGGTTACGTTACCAAACACAAACAACCGACAGGTAGAAATTATAGACAGTAAAATGGATGTTCTGTAAAGAAAGATTCAGTTTTAGTTAAAATTATTAAACCATAAACTGTACTGTACTTATGTATTTTACTAACGGAATACACAATTTAGTCTTGAAAAAGACTGATTTTTCAAACTGCAGGTTAAAAATCCACAAAAAGCTAAGAAATCCAAGTAAACGACCACAAACGCAAATAGTGAGGTCAGGTTGAAACAGCTGATGTGTTGTACGTTCACAATGAACTTTTCAGCGCCGACTTTGTCAAATTAAAAAAGAAACACGTTATAAATTTTAGCGGTATTATTGATTTACACTTCTTATAGTTGGTATTCAGGTATCATAGTGTTTTAGCAGTTATTATTAATGGTAAATTTTATGCTATACAATCCACTCACATCGACGATGAAGAATTAATACCTCGTATGCCACAATATAAAAAAAAAACAATTTTTACGGAAATTCACTCGGAGATGTTATACTAATTTTTAGTAAATTAGAAACCCACGAAGACTGTTTTAGGCTATTTTGGGCTATATAGAAAACCTAGTCAAATACCATATACTAGTTGGACAGAACAAGTATTACCTTTTTTTGTTTGTACTGTAAACTTAACGTTTGTGGAGTTAGGAGCTATTACAGCGTTGCCGTTGTTATACTAAAATATTCAAATTACAGGTGTGATTGCTTAATTTTTATGCCCAAGCGTCAACTGAAAGATTAATTTTAAGATGTATCAGGTAATGGAATTATTGGTCAAAATTCCTACAAAATAGTCGGATGCCAAAGGCCAATTAAAGTAAATGTTTCTCAGTTTATATAATGCCCCTCAGTATGTGGGTGCGGGCTGGTTTTATCATTAATAATTGATACAGCGTCCTAGGCGGCACTTTTATCAATAAATGATGTTTGTTACAGGCAAAGTTGGTGAACATGGAGGAAAGGAAAGCGAAACTGCTGACGCTCAACGTCGCAGTACATCGCTTCGTGATCGAAAATAAGAATTACAACCCATCTGCTCTCAAAGCCGACATTAATGAATTATACCGTGTGTGGTACGACATTCATAGTAGGTAAGTAATCAAAACATTTTTATTATAGTTTCTTTTAGTATTTGTTATCTTTACAAATACATTTTTTGATATATATATATATATATATATATATATATATACACCATAAATACAGGTTATTACGTTATTACAACATGCATTTTTCAAAAAATGTATACTTTTCTGTATAGTATGTATTATGTATGTTAAACGTTATTTAACTTGGTCATGTGTAAATAAATTTGACAGCATTCATATCGTAGCTAATTTAGACTTGTATAATATACAATAAAAATCGACGCTCAATTGAAAGACCGCTCAGACGCGCCGTCGTCGATTGGACGACATCATTAGTTGGATAAATGTTGACCTTCCGCCCGGCTTGGGGCAGTAACCCACATAGGGAGCCCTTAATATTGGCCATAGCTGAGAATTCTATTTACTGTATAAAATATTTTGCTTTTATCAATGATCGTTAGATATTTATTCATTAGTAAAACTTGATAGGATACCCTTGTTTACGTTCAATTCAAAAATCATTACCTCGTTGTCGTTGCGGATTTTTATCCTTAAAACTTCTCTATACTTTTCAACGTTTCCGATTTCATGCAAAGTTCGATTGCAAATTTCCAAATATTCATTGATTTTCATAGATATGGGACACTGATCAAATGCAGCACAGTATTGGTTAAGGTTTTGTATTTATTTTTTGTTTCAGTACTACCGAAAAATTAAATCATTTAAGATGTCTGCTTCAAACGTGGCAGACGCTGGAAAATCGTCTAGATCAGCTCCAAGGAGATTTGGAAGAAGATAAAGAAACTTTAACCATTTTAGATTCGGCACTTCGAGATGGCATTCTTTCCGATCACATTGCTACTTCGGTACGAGAAGTCGCTAAAGTGCTATCCGAAACAAATCAGGTATGTTTACTAAATATATATACATCTAATCTGTTGCATTAATAGCAAAACGCGATTGCAGCGTTGTCTCTAGTTCATTTTTAACACGTGCATGTGATTTTGGGAACCCGAAGGGCAATCAATAATATTATATCGTTTTTATTTTGGCCAAATATTAATCAAATATAGGCTACTAATATGGAAAATAGAACGCCACTTAGAATACTTATTTGGCTTATCTATCCATCAATAATAATTTATGTTTGGAATTTTTCTGTATCCATCAGTTTACATTCGATACCATTCAGGTCTTAATATAACACAAAAATAAAATTATAATAATAGCAATAACAATAATCATAAGGAGGATAGTTATACATCCATATATATTAATGGACTTGATGACAATAATGATTGATGTTGATAGTAGTACGTATTTATTAAGTGAAACTGACAAACGTACACGTGAATCCACGTGTCTCGAGTTTAAGTCCTACGGACGTAATGGTGCCGCTTCCGGATCGTTAATCGCGCAACTATCGAATTTCTGGTCACGTTGCTGAGATATTCGATGGAATCAGCGTAAAAATACAAATTTAATATCGCTTCTGAGAGCTCAGTGTCTCTGTGCTCGAAGAAAGGCAAGCTGGATGGCCAAATTAGATTTTACGGTTTTAAGAATTGTCCGGTTACGACCCAGTAGTTCACCCTCGCGACCAACTAGAAGTAACCTTGTACTACATAGTTTTACTCGCAGTATTATAGATGGCAAGAGTACATTGCGGGAACGCCACTGCAGCGTATAAGTTGGTGATTGCTTTGACCGTCTGAAATCTGTTTTGTATGCAGCGCGGCGCTTTTCATTACTGGGGCGGTTCATCCGGAGCGTCGAAGACGTCGATAAACCAGGCCCGCTATAGTTTGTTCACTTGTTGTAGGGTTCTAGCCTCCCTGGATTGCTCAGCGAAAGCTCGTTCTCGGATAGTGGCATTTCCGACGAAGGCTCCGAACATGAACAAGGAGAACGGGAACGTCGACTCGCTTCCATACGTCATCTTATGCGCCAGCTGGAAACTATCATGGCACCCGACTCCTTTGCAAGGGTTGACATGAGCAAACGTTTCCTGGCAGCGGAAGATGAGCTGCGTTCCCTGCAGAAACGCTGCCGTTCTTTGGTAGTTCGCACTGCCGTGAGTGCAGTTGCTCCGCCATGGTTAGTATATACTTTATTTATCATTTTATTTAATTACTATTACAGATATGTAATAAAGAATGTATATGCACGACAATTTTGACTTCGAACAGTAAACTTCAGGGTTTCTACGTAGCCGTATCAAGATTGCCCCGAATTAGGTCATATGAAGAAGACCTGGTTCTGTTTGTATATTTTTGTATTTTTTATTTATAGGGAAGGAGGTCATATTTGGCCACCAAAGTCATCGATTCAAATTTTTGAATATCAATATACCGTTCGTTGCAAACACGAACTCACGAATTTATAGTTCTTCTGTTATTTGCTGTAGAAAATTTATTTTCAAAACTATGGTTTAAAATCCACGTATCAAACGATATCTGGTGATAATCATTTTTTCATCAATGAAGAAATAATAAATAAAATTATATTCTCGTAGGTCAAGGCTGCTATGGGTTTAATAATGAAACAACCAGACTTTGATCTATGTAATATGAAATTTCGAACTTTTAATATATTCTAAAATAGTCATCGTAGATTTTATTAATTCTTATTTATTTTCCGCCCTAAATATCTATTTCATAACATATTAACATACTTCTGACAGAAATGTGTCGTCTACGACTCAACCACACCATTATTAAACAACTTGAGGGAAGTCATCATCATTTCCTGATGAAGTTCTTCATAAAAGCTGCCAAAAAGCTTTTCAATAATAGCATGGCAGAGTCGCGCAAAGCGCTTTTTTGTCACTAACCCCAATTCTGCGGAAGCCTTAGTTATCCATACAGGGTGTTCTGTTTAAATAAATAACGCGCTAGATATCCCTTGATACTTGAATATAGTACTAAATGAAGTTCTGAAGTACAGTTTTTTTTTTCATTGAGAATTATAGGAAACGGGCGGTATACAAGTATCTATCAGAATAATAACATCCACAAGAAGTAAAACAAGGGACGCGAGAATGCGTCAATTAAGTAAATCAAGCCAATATTACATCTTCTGTTTGCGTTATTTATTTACAATCATGGTGTATCCGAATGTATTTTCATTTGACGTTTCAATTTTTGCCCACTTCTATGGCTAAGACGAACGATTGATCAATGCACCGTTTAAATGAGCAAGGATATTATTCTAAATAGATGAAAAACGAGGCAATGTGACTGCTACGAAAAAAGGGCCGCGGTATCTTGATACGTATTTATCACATTCCCTGCCTTACAATATCACCTTCAATTCATGTTGGTACTACTGTTAATATGAAACTATAAATAATTTTTGCAAACGAATGAGTAATACTAGTGTTATGCAGAATCCAAAAAAACATCAAATTGGATATGGTTTGTAAATTATTACGAGGTTGAATCATCCGTAGCGTAATTTTCTTTTTAGGTCCCTCCATCGGTCTTGTTTTCTAACGCCATTATAGACAAAAATACTTGCAAATGTACATGTAAATTAATTTTTTGTGCTGAACGGCAGCGAATTAACGTAAAACTTCCAGTCACGATATTATGCTGTTGTAACACATGTCACCTTTAAAATTAATCGTCGGACTCCGCTATATCTGCTGTGTCAATTTATTCATTTTGAGTTTCCTAGCATGGTGTAAAGTCGTTTGTTTAAGAAGCAAGAACCGATTTGTTGTTGTTAATTAAGCCAGTCGTTATGTTCGGTCACGGGAAGATAAGAGGCCGATTAATCTTTTAGCTCGGCAGGATTACGAAGATGGGTTTCTTTTTGCTTTTAGTTAAAGCTTACTCCATCAATTACTAGTATGTGTATACATACGTACCCCTTCTTGCAACGCTGATCTACGCCTACCCGTATTTATTTTAAAAGCCCTACGAATAAATTACTTTCGAACTAATAATTATACCTATCATTAATTATCACTACTGTTTTTTGATATTGTTTGTAGAAGGTTTTAGTAGATGTAAACTTATTTTCGTAACATAAGAAGAATTTTTGCTTCATCAGAAAAATATATCGTTTATACCTGTCATTTTTCTAAGTGTATCCACTCTATATCCTTATATTTAGAGATACATATATAAAATTATATATTGCTGCAAGTAGATTGTATTCATTTACAAAACGATAGTATGATATATTTTTTTCCTCTTTCGATTAAACTGGAAGTACTATCAACTTTAGTTTTTAAATAACACTCTGTATATATTTTATGCTATAATATGCTCGTTATATTTATTTTTTAAAATAAGTTTTTTTTACATACGGAAATTAACGTGAAGAAAACACAACAAATATTGTTTGTATTATTTTAATTGACAGTCAGTATTGCTTTTTTCTCAGTCAATTGCTCTCCAGTTAAAATAGGAAATTGTAAAAATTCGATATGATTTTAATTTTCGAAGAGTGTTAAAGAAATAGAAGTTTTAGAGATATCCCGCCAGAAGATTTCCAAGCGGTTCGTTTTTCTTAAAAGTTGGCAAGAAAGTTGGCGAGGATGGATCTTAAAAACAACAATTACTACTGAAAAAAATTAAGTAGCCATTTTGGCTACAGTAAGTTTAAAAGGGCGCCCCTACAAGGCCAATATAAATGTGCAACAATATTGACCATCCATGGATCAAATTGAACGGTTGTACAATATATTGAGTGAATCAAAAAGAGTTTGATTTTTATATGGAATAAATTGCATCGTCTGTATTGGTTTATTTACGAGGTGTGTAAATTAAGTAATAAGACTGATTTTTTTCAATTTTTTTTTTCGAATAAAATTACAATTCAACATTGTCTCCTTCAAAGTAACTGCTTTGGGAAGCCACACAGCGGTGGAGACGGTACTTCCACTCCTCCTAGCAGTGTTGGAACTGAAATAGCCTTCAGCTGGCCGGTTACAGCCGTCCCTTGAGGTGACTTTTCAATCTCGGGAAGAGGAAAAAGTAACAAGGACTTAAGTTGGGCGAATAAGGAGGCTGAGGAGCCACAGGAATGTTCTTACTGGCCAAAAAAATCATTATTGAAATCGCTGTGTGACAAGGCGCATTGTCGTGATGCAACACCCAGTTGTTCTTAATGTTTGGTTTTACACGCATGACCCTTTTTCGAAGTCTTTCAAAAACCTCTCTGTAAAAGTGTTGATTAACCATTTGGCTTTGAGGCACAAACTCCTTGTGAACGATTCCCATGCTATCAAAAAGCATATCAGCATGCATTTGATCTTCGACTTGCTCATTCTTATTTTTTTTGGTCTTGGAGAAGTGAAGTTTGCCATTCCATGCTTTGGCGCTTGGTTTCCGAGACATACTCAAACAACCCAGACTCGTCACCAGTAATGACACGTTCCAGACAATGGGGATCATTTTCAATCGATCACAAAAAATCAAGGCACCTTTGCCTCCTGATGTCCTTTTGGTCCTGCGACCAGGTTTTTCGGGACCATTTTTGCGCAGATTTTTCTCATCCTTAATTCATTGGTCAAAATCTGATGAATGGTGGTGTGAGTCAAACTCAACTCTTCCCCGATCATTCTGACTGTCAACCAACGATCTGAACGCACAAGATCCCGGAGCCTGTCGACAGTTTTATCGGTTCTTGAAAAATGAAGACCTTTCGCTGCGAGGTTCATCTTCAATCGACTCTTCCTTCTGAAACCACCGAAAAACCTGTCTCCGTAGGCTTGCCGAAGTTTTGCAAAAAGTTTCCGTTGCACTGTGCCCAAGTCTGAAGCAAAACCTGATAGCACACCGTTGCTCAAAATTTATGTCACTTATTTTCAGAACGCACTAGAAAAAATTGTTTCACGGAAAAAATTGTTATGGACAACCAAATGACTCTAGCGAGTTCAAACTCGTACTGAAGGCGTATTACATGTTCACCTGCCGCCGCTTCTACTCCCGTGTCCCCAGTGTTGCTAGATCGAACGTTACGCTATCAGTCTCATTACTTAATTTACAAACCTTGTATGTCTCAGTGACCGTGCATCGCGAATCATAAAATATATCTACTACGCTAGCTTTGTGGAATGTGAAGTCTAAAGAATATAGCAATACAATACAAAAAAAAACGAACAATGGGAACATCTGTCACACAGAATTTCGAAAATCGTTTGGTTCACTCAGTCTTAATTCTTTTTTAAACCATTCTTTCATCTATCTGCGCTTTTTTTTCTCCTTCTTCAAACATACAGTGCAATGGCCACACAACCTCCTTCCACGACACTCAACATGTTGTCTAACTAAATAATTGGGCCAAAATATTGCACCATCTGGGGAACTCAGCAATAATATTGCATAATAATATTGACCGTCCAGGGGCCGCTTTAGTTCGCATGTTTCCATGCAAGAAATATAAGAAAACCTGGAGATATATAAATATAAAAATACAACGACGATTAGAAAATATTACAAAGAATTTTGGATGAATGTCAATTTTACAACAACTAAGTAGCTAATTGGCGTAATAACCATTATTGATATGACTTTCTAATCGATATGGGGTGTGAATGTATGGCGTGGGCAGGTAAACGGATAAAATGTAGATCCTTATTCTTTTGGTGGATATTTAAATAGTTAACATTATTTTGATTTTTAAATCAATATATTAGTTCTAATAGAAGATGTTCTGGTACAACATAATTTTTCAACAGAATGGCGCTCTTACACACAACGCTCAAATCAAAATTGGATACCAACAGTTGTTACGATACGATGGCCCGCAAGAAGGCTAGACTTAATTACTTCTGACTGTTTTCTTTGTAGCGATTTGAAATTAAAAGTTTATAAATAATTTTTACAAAATGTAGATTATCTCAAAGTAAAGATCGAACAAGAGTGGGAAATACTCATAGAACAGATGTTCAGTAATAGTTTTCAAAAAGAACTAATTAAGTCGTAATTATTTTATGGTTAACGTCGGTCATTTTGAGCTTATGCATAAAAGAAATATGTCCAATATCCTGTCGCTATTGCGATTATTTCTACCAACTTTTATTTCGAAAATGTTTCAAAGTAATTTGTCAGATGATGATGATGATGATGATGAACAGAATAAGTGTTATATCACAGTTAGAACAGAAAAAAAGTATAGGGTGATATTTAAAATATTAAAATTGATAGTATTTCTGAAGAATGAGCTGGTTACAGCAACAGCGATTTAGAAACCGCCCTGGTATCTTGATTTCAGTTAAAGTGTTGGTAGACATTTACTAATTTCATTTATATCTTGTTTACCTTGATCTATATCTGTGATGTATTTATTACAGATAATCTTAATTGAGGGGATGCTAAACCGACTTGGCAATTCAAAATTAGATTAACTTTTTACGTCAAAAACCATTATATTCCTTTCCCTGTTCTTTCCGCGGCTGAGTGCTATATTTACCTGAATGCTGTAGCCAATCTAAAAGACAATGCGTATAGTATACCACAAAATAGATTTGATGTGGTGATGTTAGGAAAATTAGTTAAATCTTGACATTGGGGTTGTGGACATTATATTCTTAAAAGATGGCAGTTTGTAATAAGGTGAAATTTTTTACTAAATTAATTCCACATATATTATAAACGTAAGTTGAATTGTATTTTTGCACTACTTTTGGCAATTTTTCTCAACTGATCTTTTTGATAATTTTTTCACCTTATTTCAATATTGCTTTTAAATATTCTAATAATAAAAAACCGCTCATTTTGGGTCACTTTAATTGCCTCTTAAGAATTAGAAAAGACTTGAAAATTCCATACCCATGCCTATTTTTTCGGTAAAATCGGGAAAAACAAAAACATTAATTCACTCCAAAACTAAGGCGAGAATTGAGACGCATGGAAAGTAACAAGTAATTTTTATTGCAGTGAACAAGCACCTATAGTTTTCTCAGATCCGGGAGATCCGGAAGACAAATCTGGAAGTGGATCCTGGTTCAAGCGTGTGGTACGTGCCTCTTTGCCTTTTCAGCTTGCCATAGTGGCTCTTCTTTGTGTCGCATGTCTCTTGGAACCCCACTGCTGCGATAACATGAACACCTTCTCCATGTCTCTCACACCTCAGTTGCGATACGTTCGCGGACCTCCCCCCGTTTGAAAATCAGAACCTGACAGATTTTCTGATTGCAATTATTTATTTAAAATTCAGGCGGAGGTTTCTCCGATCAGCTCTTTAACGTATTCGAGACTAGTTTCTTAAAGCTGGCCCCCTAAGATATAATATTTATATGACGAGTATAGTATATATAACATGTTGTTATTTTGTGTACATATAATGAGTGTTTTAAGTAAGAAACCAAAAAATCTATTCAACGGCAGACTCGTCTTACATTAAGAAGTAAAGGTTTGCCCTTGAATTGTTATAAGTAAGCGCGCTTTTAGGCGTAAAATCTACCCGAAGTACGCAGACACTTCGCTTTTTAGAAGTGCAAATGCAGCTGCATGAATATATACATCATTATTGTATTCGATCGAGTTACACACACTTAAACCACATCTTAGTGTGCTTATACAGAAGCAGTAGAGAAATAACCGACAAATTTTCTTCGGGCACATGCTCGAATTAATTAATAGAGGTAGAAAATGTTACGGTGTGATTAATTGTGCCTCCTGAACCTAACACCAGGAGTCGACATCAGTACAAACAGCACTTCAAATGATATGCTGCTATGTCGAGTCCTAGTTTAAAATGAAGTAGTTTGGGATATTGGTGTAGGTTGTCGGAAGAATTAGAAACCTGTCACATGATGGTTTAAGCCACCCCGGGTCTATTCTACTTATGACTTATCTATTATTTAACCAGGTGTGTTACGTGTAGGTTAAGCAGTACTTTTACGGAAAATTGTAAAGGAGGAGAGAGTGTTGGTGCTAGAACACTTTAACCCATACTTACTTTTTGGGTTTCATCCTAGTGCCTTCAGACCTTCTTGTTTATGCCTAACGTCTATCTTGAAATATTCATACTAATCCGCGTACTTGGTTAAGGTATCACGGCCTGCCCCTGTGGTAATATTTATATTTTTTGACGGAATTTATGTATTAGAGATATATATTGCATTTATTTACTATTACCACAGGAGGTTTCATTCCTAACATATACATTTTAAAACCTCTCGGGGTGGCTTTATAGTGTATTTTTTGTACCTTTTTAGGATCAGTTACTTGCATTATTTTATTGGACTTGCAAGCTGAAACGCCAGGAAAACTCGCGAACGCTGTATTAGTTCGTTTTAATAAATCCACATTTCTCACATCAGCAAAATTAATGGTGTTTCGGTTTGTGTGGGTTTTATAATATAAGAAAGCAACTGCAAATTTTAACTTCCTGAAGCTAACTATATTTGCCGTTCGATTCTCAACCTTCCCTACACGCTAGTTCAAAGTATAGTTAGCGGGGACCATTTTGGACCAATTTTTCTATTTTCTATTCAAGCGTTTTTAAAGTGACCAGAATTGCTTGCAAAATTTGCAGTTGTAATGGTTTTTCTCAGAAGTGTACGTTAAGAATACGAAGCGATCTTTCAATATCCGCTGCCGGCTTAGTGTTTCTGGAGCTTGGAATTTTTCCAAAGTATTTCTGAAATCTGTATTAATTGAGGTATTAAAATATCCTAGTACTTTTCATTCACAATCAGTATCAGAGGCCGAACTGTTCTTAATAAAATACTAAAGAAAATAAGATTAGTGAGTATTATTAACCGCATTTCTGACTTTAAAGTGTAGGTAGTGTAAGCTAATTTAGCTACAAGGTGTATGCATATACGATGCTTTTCTAAAGGGTTGGTGCTCGCAGAATCTTTCATCATATATTTTCCTACTTGGTATATCATGAATTAGAGCTTCCAGGAATTGAGATTCATAGTAATGCTGCTATTTTTAATACAAATCAATTATTTATTATGCTAGCACCAACTCTACGTTTTTGATATATTTATTTATATAATTATATTAAATTAGGAATACGCATTTGTTTTTTTACGGAAGTATATTACTTCGTTTTTTCACATAGGTTTACGTTTGCTGCTATTTAGCTATTACGAAACCGGATAACCTTTTGTTGTTATGATCTTCTTATTTTTTATCTGGATAGTTTTTGTTTTTTCAAATTCAAATTGAAATCTTTGTCGGCACGTGAAATTTAGAGTAATGCTTTTAAAGTTTAATAATAAATTTGGAAATTCACTCGCCACAAAACACTCCACATTCACAGTTATTTGTAAAACAAGCACGGATGTATGGCAAAATTGTTTTTCACCTAGAAAGCAAGTTTAGCATTCACTCAAAAATATCCAGATTGTGATATGAAAGATTTTGTAGGTTTTTTAAATTGTGTCGAGCATGCGCGCCAATTAATTTATGATTTTCAAAATTTATTTAACGGTAAGATATGCTTAACGAAGTTCAGTCAGTAATATAACCGTCAGATCTGATAATTTGTTTCATCTATACTTTAGTGAAGAACATACGGGAGAGGGAGATATTAAGAAGAAAGTCAAATCAAAAGAATTACTCTGGGGAAAAAATAAATCAAAAACGTAAACGGACAATCATAAAAAGGGGGAACCGAAAGCTGATGTTTGTTATTTTACAATTTGGTCAAAATTACGCTTATATCAAATAAGTTATTCTTTTTGTGACTTAAAAATGCATTTACTTAACTTCACTAGAGATGCTCAATTTTAAATTTTGCTCATGTACCAAAGACACTGCCAGTATAAGAGACTTTTGGTGCGCATGTAGTTCTCTTATTTTTTGTTGTTTGTTAAATTAAATGGCACCTGTTACTTTTTTATTTAATAGTAATAAACATTTATTCGTTGTTTAGAATCGATAAAGAGATAATTTCACACTTAAAGTTGCAACAAACGTAACAAATAATTAAATTATCAGGTGAAATTTTATTTAACTATTGTTTTCAGAATTGTTTTAAAACTATGTAGTGTAAAAGGGGGATGTGCAATGATATTTTCTACAATAATTATAAATATTTATACTTTGTCTAATTATAAGAATTTTCGTGATTTTTTGTTTAAATTTTGGAATATTGCATTTTTCTTTTTATGTACTCATTGCTGCCCCATTTACGCTACCGAATACCAATTCAGGCGAGACGATCCCTAAAAGGAATGCGAGTATAAAACATTATGAATGCTGTATTTGTTACCATTAAGACCTAACTTAATTCGCTTTCTTAGCCTTTAGATCATCTCGTCCGAAGGATGTGTTATAGTTTAGTATCCTATTTTATTTAAGATATCACGTTGTACCTTGGAATGTAATCAGAATTTTTAATAAAACAGAATCAACAATTTTTGATTTGCATTATTTATTTGCGGAAATAATACTTTAGTGTTCAGGAAAGCATAGTTGAGAATATAGCATACGACAAAATCGAAATAATATGTAAGTTGGGCGAAAATGTCTCTCGGCCACATATGATGTATAATTTAAACGGTAGAAGTGTTTCTTTTAGTAAAATCTTCAAAAATTAGAAACATTTAAGTCAGTGAGAAATAACTATATATACAGGTTGTGGAAAAAAGCGTCCAAAGGGAATATAGTTCGATCAAAAACCAAGTCGAAAAGTGTGAATCAACCGTCTGTGAGATATGAACTATTTTCCGCTTCAAGTTATTAATACTTAAATAGTAGTCATTTTCTCTCAATCGACTATTAAAGAAGTTATGGCCTGTTTTAGTTAAATACTGAAGCAGCCGAAATAATTAACGATATTAAGTGGTATTTCATACAAACTGTCTACGTTACTATGGAAATGATATTATTTACTTTTATGTCAAACAGTAAAGCACCTTAAAGTTGATTTCTCTGCTTGCCCTTATTAACAGTGTTGATAATGTTTATTTTTATTACGCGAGAGTATGCCGATATCTATTACATGGATTTTTGTGATGGAAACTCGGTAGCAGCTGCTCGAGAATATGGGTTGAGATTTCCAAATCGGCGACTACCAGACCAACGAGTTGTCCAACGAGTGCACAACCACCTACGTGAACACGGAACTTTCACGAAACCGTCGATTGAGCGTCCAATACAGTAAGTACTAGACAATGAGGACAACACACTGCGAGAAATTGATAGTAATCCCAGCACCTTGTTATGTTCATTTTAAAATGTGCCGCTTTATATGAATTAATTTCTTAATTTGTTTGCCGCTTCGTAAGAATTAATAACGTCATTTTAATTGCAGTCTTATTTTGGGTTACCATTTTCGCTATTTTGTTTTGTCTTGAAAATTGAGTTATGAAAGGCCAGTTCCGTTAATCCCTTGAACGTTCTCTTTGTAGGCTGATTTTCTGCCGACCAAATTCTCGGAAGTGTTGATCTCGGCAGTTGCACGTGTTAAAAATTCCTTCTAGAACTTTTGCATAACATGTCGAAATATGGTGCAATGGTTTTGGAGAATGGAAATCCCGTTGCGTTTTTAAGGCACTCATGGCTCCGGTCGCCCGTACGGGGGCCGTGAAGAAAGTGGAAGCTAGACCTTTAAGATAGACGGACGTAACTTCGAAGATAGTTTCTTTTCCTTCATTGGCGCTTCTGTTAATTTTACCGAATTACCGTTCGCCGTAGAGCATAATCAAATCGACTTAAAGTCGAATAAATAATAACAGAATGTTCGCTTCGGTGTTGGACAATTAAAGTTAATTGCTCCTGTCAAATTCAGTTCGGATCTTTGTGATGTGAAAAGAAAAAAAAGGAAATCGTGCAAGTGTTTTGCTGGAATTTGGTTCGTTCCCGTCGTCCGAAAAAGTCTCGCTTCTCTCTCCACGTTAACTGATCTAGTTGGAAGCAACTTGGCCCTCTACAGGGACGTATTAGCTACACCTCGTTCCCACGCTGTCCCGAAGAACGTTGTCCTCGTCCCCTTTCTTTTTGGCCCTGCAATCGGAAATCGCCGCCATATTGTGCCTGCCTCGCTTTAAGCAATCCACCAGAATTCAAGGTAAAAACTCCCAGTTTTGTGTTGTGATAAAGAAACCTTTTTTTATGCAACCTAAAAGCGATCTTCAATCGCCATTTATTTATTGTTTGTAAAAGATACTAATATTGTATTTGTCCTGTAAACTACGCCATTGGCCACACAGATTCATTATAATATAAATATTGTACGTCAACGGCGGCGTGTTTCTCTGGACGTTCAAGGATTAAAATCATGTAATTCAAACTTTTGCGTTATAACTTGTCATTTTACTGTACTGTCATATTCTAACCATTTCATTATATGTGTTTTAAAGTTTACTGTCTCTTATTGTGTCTTTTGTACTTGTTGGTGTAAGAATTTTGCAAGCTTTAAATATATATAGGAGGAGGCACAATCACGGTAAGTTCCGTTCCCGTAAGCCGTTGGCTTCTCGGCCTTCCACGAGGACCTACGACCAGCTGGATTTGGAAGGTGGCGCCCACTTATTTTGACTCGCCCTGTACACAACTAAAGATTTTCTCCCATAAGCGATTTTCACGAACTCCCCCTACTCCTGTGAGCTAGGCTGTAGGCCCTTCTCCATTAAGCTAGTTACGAATCGTCGAAAAAGCTCGATTGGCCCGTAACAACCTCTGTTCGTCGTGTATCTGTACAAGTTTATGTACCACGAAAGCGGGTTTGGAGAACATTAAAACGTCATGGTTTATATCCATTTCATATCCAATCTGTTCAAGCCCGCTTACCTACAGATTTCGCTAGTCGTATGGAATTTCGCCGCTGAACCTACGTAATAGAATTTTATTCGCGGATGAGGCAACGTTTACAACGAATGGATTAATGAACAGAAAGAACAGCCACTCTTGGGATTTGGAGCATCCACACGAAATCAGTGTCAAATTATCACATAGGTTTTCAGTGAATATCTGGTGTGGAATGATTGATAACATGCTCATTGGTCCATTTGTTTTTGAGAACTATTTAACCACCAACAGATATTTCAATTTTTTAGAAGATCATTTGAGAGGATTGTTAGACGATGTCCCTCTGGCGATCAGACATGGTATGTGGTACCAGCACGATGGTGCCCGTGCGCACTTTGCGTTACGTGTAAGAGAATTTTTGAATCAACAGTTTGAAGGATGTGTAATTGGTAGAGGAGAACAGCACCCCTGGCTCCCAAGATCTCCGGACTTAACTTGTTTAGATTATTATTTGTGGGGATATATAAAGATATGGTATACCAAACACCATCAGAGACTGTTGAAGATCTTAGGAGACGCATTTTTGAAGCAGCAAAACTAATTCGGAATAACAATGATAAGTTACGTAGGGCAATCAGCTCTCTCTTTAAGGGTCAGAATGTGTCTCGAGAGCAACGGTGGCCATTTTGAAGAATCTTTATAGTGAATTTAATCTACAATAAAAATAAATATTGCCTTTTCTAAAATTGTAATTATTTAATAAATAATAATTAAACACTGTATTTTGAAAATGGTTTACTTAAGGGCATAACTTTATTAGAATTTGTAACTATATTTGGTCTAAAGATTACACACAGGAAGTATACGCAATTAGATGTTTTTTTTAAATTACAGTGCACGCCGCTTATTGGAATCACAGATATGCATGCATTTTTGTTTGTATTTTCACACTGGAGTGGTATGGTCGTAGCCTGACGAGCGTGCATCAGGGGGCTGGAGTAAGGGGATTTCACTTCTTAGAAGGAAACGTCATGGTAAGCAGTCTACTCCCTGCTTTAACAACATTTACTACAGAGCCTGGCCGCGAACTGTACACAAGCAAGGTGGCTTTAAGTAGGGATGCAGCTCATTCTAAACGGGAACAGTGCGCTTGGTGCATTGCACCTAGCAGTAATTTTGTAATAGTATGTTAAACAGAAGTGACATGAGCGGTAGAGACTTTTAGGGTGCTGTAAGTTAATTTTGGCTCATTGCCTAGCTTCCATATGAAATTTCAGAAGAGGAAACGGGACGATATTAAATAAAACTAAATAATAGTAAATAACCTATATTTTTAATCATTTCTGCCCTGTTAAAACTATGGTTCAACACCATTGTTGATAACGATCTAAATCGTAAAAGAACTAGTTACTCTATAAGTAATTATATGTCAATGACAATAAAAATTATTATCAGTTATGGCAACACGTCTGGAAGCTCCGGAAAGTAGTCTAAACATAACAAACAACAACAATTTACAAACAATAATTTACTTTGTCAAGTTCATAGTTTCTTAATAATTCAAACTTATCAAAATTGTTAGCAAGATTGGTACTTTTAATGACAAATATTTGGATTCGTTGCCAAAATTTTTTCTTCTAAACTATTTAAATGACGTTTTTAAATAAGAATTCTGAATTTTTGCATATTTCTAAAATTATTTTGCAAGAAAGTGTATATTCAATAATTATGCAATCAATCAACTCCAATCGTGCTGTTGTTATTACGTTTGCATTATTTCGTACTATAATTTAAACCAGCTAGTAGTTTATTCGCAAAGCGGAAGAAATGTATTTATGAAAAATAGTAACGCAGGGATTCTCGTATCAAGTAGCTGAATTTTCTCGGAAGGATGCCGGTAACTACATTTCCCGATCATACACGCTCGTTAGGTGAACGACAATACCGGACTCCACTCTCGTAAGTTGACAGTCTGCCGGCTGGTTGGCAGCAGTTAACTCAGTTCTATTCTAACTCTTTGCAATGGCTGGCGTAAAAAAGAGACCTTCGCTTAAAAGAAAAAATTAACATTTTAGAACAGATGATAAGTTGCACAAAATAAGTCAGTCGAATGCAGCAGCACAGTTAAACATTTCTCATCCAGTTTTGTATCAAATTAAATACAAGACGTTGCAAAGAAAAATGACAATTAAACACTTCTCGCTGGTAAACACGATAAGTGGAATCTGCATTGAGACTCTGGTTCATTAATGTCCGTGAACATGTAGATGGCCCGTTGATGCGCCAGAAAGTGAAAGAACTTGTAAAGAAACGAAAAATAAAAAGGACATGTTATTGCAATGGAAGTATGGTTTCACTGTTTATTATTATCAATGGGTTGTTATCAAAAATCTCGACTACCGATGTGATCACATTAAGCAGCCTACACTATTGTTGTATTAATCATTACAAAAAGTTATTTGTAGTAATTGAAAATGTAACCAGCAACCGACTAGTGTAAGAAAATTAGAAAGGTAAGTCATTGTTTTATTTTGCACATTTAAATTATTCAAGTTAAATGTAACATTTTTCATCGGCAAACCATTATATTCTGTTTCTCGTCTTTTTCGGGGCCGTCTATCTGAACGCTGGAACGCGAGCTGGAGCCAATGTAAAAGGCAATGCGAATATAGTGTACTACAAAATAAATTGACAGCGTCTTAGCGCCGTTTTGCTTTTAAGAAAATTAGATAAATCTCGACATGGGGGTGTGTACATTTTGTTTTTAAGAGGTAGTAGTTTGTACTATATTATTGTGATTATTTTTTACTTTATTTCAATCTTTGATATGCAGTCGACTAGTTAAAAAGCCTCAACTTGAGAGGTCGCTTATTAAGGTAGTGACAAAAACGAATGGACATTTTGGGTTATTTTGAGTCACTTTAGAAGCCCCTGATATAAAAATAGGAATGGAAAACCTCATAAAATATACATTGTTGTATTTTCAAGATTGAATCTTAAATAACAATTCTGTAAGGAAACGTTTTCGTTTACGAGGATTGTCTAGAACATGGATTTTATAGATTTGTAGGTTCTCTGGCGTTATTTCGCTACAGTTGTAGTGTCAATAATTCAATTTGTATACCTACGCTGAAGTCGCGCAACACCAAAGACACACCGACAACAAACAACCAAAAAAAAGTGATATTGAGAAAGAATCTAATCGCAAGCCGAGGTGAGATAACTACCTGTGCGATGTAATAGCAGCTTCGCTGTTTACAGGACCGTACTGGACAATAAATCCATGGTTAGCTTTGTTCGTTACACACCTTTGTTGCCGTTTCATTTTTAAATTAGCATTCATGCTAGAAATGTTTACTTTAACTTAAGTTAGAAAAATATTTGAATTCTAACCAGACCATTAAAATAAGGTATGTAAATATTATTACGAAGCAACAAAGAAGGTGTTTCTAAACGTATACGTTTTTTTGGAATTACTAAAATTGAAAAGGCACTGCGTGAATTCGTAGCTGTTACTGCCATGGAAGAACATATATTTACACAACAATTATATTATGTTTTCCTGATGTAATACTAAAAAAAATAAAATTTGATAGAAAAATGTAAGTTAAAGAGGACAGGATAAGGGTATCGCTAAAGGTATCCATAATATATTATGTGATATTTCTACCTCCGATAAGGAAGTTTCTTATAGCAAACGAATGTCATGGACATGGCTAAAGTGTTTAAAACATTACAGGTGAGATTCCGGATATAACGATCTTATACAAAGTAAGTATTTGGATTTGTATTGTTTACTGTATCTTGTTACTCGCTTACACCGAATAAAAATTCGTGAGACTCAAAAAATACTTCACTCAAGCAAGTTTTACCTAAGAACAAGTATTAAATAATAAAATTGAAATGAGGGGCAAATTTCTGAAATTTTTCTGGGTTGGATGTCTCAATTTAAGACGGTATTTATGTACTTCACAACGAATTACAAAAAGATTTTCCATTACACTTTATATGCATTTTTCTGGAACTGAAACGTATTGAAACTTCTTCAAATCAAATACTTTAAGGGACAAAGCTTCTAGTACTTGTACGTAATTATTTAAGATTTAAAATACAAAAACCATTACATCAACGACCCGCTAAGAAGAAAAAGGCGCCAAAATGGTACGAGGACAGTTCATCAATTATTGTCCCTAACACAGAAGTCATGACCGACAAATGTATAATTTATTTTCTAGAAACGTCAGTTATTGACATTAATATATCCCAAGTTGTAGGTGTCTATCTTCTTGTTTATAAAGATATACATTTAATATTACTGTGATGCTGGTGATTTTGTTGAAATTGAAAAATTCGAAGCACCAGGTGCTGAATCACCAAAAACTGTTGTTACCCAAGAAAATTAGGATTTGGTCCATTACATGGTACGGAGTGATCGGAGAATTACGATAAAATATATTGTTGAGGCATGTGGTTTTTCTGTTGGAAGCGTTGAGAACATTTTGCACGAGGAATTGATTTTGATAAAGGTGTGCGCACGATGGATTCCGAAAATGTTGTCACCTGATTAGAAGCGGGCCAGGATTCTCATTGGTGCAAACAATTTGAGATTAATCGAAACGGATTTGGATGGATTTTTGGAAAGATTTGTAACTGTAGATACAACCTGGGTTCATCATTTTGATCCAGAGTTGAAACGGCAGAGTATGGAATTGCGGCATCGTGGGTTCCCCGCCCCCACGAAAGTTCCGTGTGACCGGAAAGATAAAGGCAACAGTGTTTTAGGATCCTGAGGAAATTCTTGTTGATTAGTTACCACATGGTCACACAATAACAGGAAACTATTACACAAAACTCATACCAAAAGTTCGTGAGGCTATAAAGCAAAAAAGGCGTGGAAAATTGAAAAGCGGCGGTCTGTTTCGCCAAGACAACGCTCCCGCTCACAAGGGCTGTCTTTCTATGGCTGCTATCCATTATGGATTTCAAATTTTAGAACAACCCCCATATTCGCCAGATTTGGCCTTCGGGGAATGCTATTTTCGGACGATGTAGAGGTGATGTTTGCTGTGCATGAGTGATTTTCAGTGCAGGACAAAGAGTGTTTTTTCTAAAGACATTCAAGTTTTGCGTTATACTAACCTTTTAGGGAATTATGTTGAAAAAGAAAGTTATTTTAAATGTCTGTTTGCTTCTATGTGAGGGCCAATAAATGATGAAACACCCTCGTGTGGTAACTAATGTTTTATTAAGGCTTTCTACATATTTTGTTTTAATAATACATATATGTTTCCTGGATATTATGTAACGGATATAATTAGCAGATAGTCCTGAAGATTTCGTTATAACCGATTTGAACTATATAATGTATTTGAACAGAAAAGTAGTAAATGAATTCACATGTGTAGTATTGATTGATTGATTCATCTTCTTTAAACCAGCATAAATAAAATCAAAGTAAAGCAACGCAGTTGACTGTAACAACGATTAACTGATCCGACCCTGCACAAGATTACACCTGGCGAAGCGGACGCTACCTTGTCATTACGAAGCCGATATTGCTACACCCACTGCGGCCACTATACATTCTTCTAATAATTGATTTTGTTGTTAGCGTGTATTATCTCACGTAATTAGACTCCGTTCTTCACGAAACTGCAATACGTTTCGTCTTTCGACTAGCGGGGATTTAACGTGATACACGTACCAGAAAGCGCATGCAGATTCGCCGCTTATTTTTTCAGAAAACGCTATTGCTGTAGCGTAAAATTTATTTCACCCATCGACGTAAGAAATTTATAGGAATTACGACCCTGCTTGGAACTCTTTTAAAACAGTAACCGCTCTTCGCGAAGGTGAAACGAAATTTGATTACCCCTTTCAGTAATTCATTCGTATCATTATATCATCCCAAAAACTTCAAAATAGAGACTCGGAGCCTAATGAAGCAGCGAAAATATTAATTTTCTTATCTGTCCGAAGACCTTTTTTGAGAGCGATTTCGCAAATGACTACGCCATTTTTATTTTATTATTTATTTCACAGGTACTAATTTACGAGTCATTTTGAGTAGCTGTATGTAGTAAGTAATAATCAGGCTTAGGATAATTATGTTAACAATATGCATTTCCATATGCAGATATGCAAATGTATATAGTCAACATTGTATACATCAAATGCATATTTTGAAGGTTTCTCATTAATGGTGTATATTACTAAAAAATTTAATTTCAAGCTGCATAAATGTAATTATTTTGAAAGTTTTAAGTATTTTCAAAGCAGGACAGCGTGAAAAACACATCTGTTTACATTTTTGGTTGAATATTTCTAAGTTTAAGATTAAGCACTTCCAGGGATCCATGCTAAGCTTTTACTAGCAAATGTAAATTCTTTTTCGTCAATCCTTAGAATGGTTTAAGAATTATAATTAAGATAAACGTATATTTCCCACTGAAAATTGTTTCCGATAATAGATAGTTTATTAAATCATATAATATTATTTAAATTTAATATTAAGAGACGGCGACAACTGTATAGAAAACTCGCAATATACAGGGTGTATCAGAAATAGGTACAAATATTTAAACCAGTAATAGATTGGCTCAAGTAGAATTCAATGGTACTATTCATTTTTCAAAAATCATTACGTTTATTTTTTTGTATTAAAAAATAAAATAAATATTGTTTGAGAACTGCTGATGATACATAGCAAAATACATTTAAGCTGTAGAAGGTTTTACCTAATTGTAAAGTAAATCCAAAGTGGCAAACACGTAAAAACTTGTCTGGCTTGTGATAAATGGAATTGAAATTACTGACCTACCTAATAGTATTGGTTTGTGGTAGGTGATAAGAAATTTGTTTACACTTCTATCTTACTCTCCATTGCATAACATGTCTTTGATCTCAAATTTTTGTTTTATCCTGCGGTACTCAAACAATCTTGGGTAAAATTTTTAATTATTATTTTATCATATCTTAAGGGTCCCAATGCCAAAGAAATGTTTTTTCTAGTTTGTATATATTGTAATCTACCATCGGATTTAATATTTGTACCTATTTCTGATACACCCTGTATATTACTGTGATATTATAATGGGGGGCCTTAAATGCTAATTGGGCAAAAGTGTCATCTAAAAGTTTCATTATGATTTGTTGTGTAAATTAATAATATTTAAAAAAATGGGATTTGACAGCTTGAACAGTTTTCCCATCTGTCATAATCTTTGTAATTTCATTGGTTGTCAAGTAAACGTAAGCTTCCAAATTTGATTAAATAATTGGATTATTCATTTTTAAATCGCCGTCGGGGTAAGACGTGTTTTCCGGGCCAATATAACCTCTTTCCCCGCCGGTCAACTATTACTAAATTTTAAATTGGAGATTACTTTTGTTTTTTTTTGAATGTCATGAAAAATGTAAAATTTAAAAAAGAGAATACAGCATCATCAAATGAAATGTTGTTTTAATCGTCGCAAATAAAAAATGGTAAAGAACGATGTGTCGGGAAGAGCCGGCAGTCCACGGAGAGCTGTACCAACCAGGTGGAGGTGAATGCAGTCGTGCACCAGATGGGTAGCTGTCCAGGGGCATTTTAGCGTACCTAACTACAGTGTAAAGGTTGGTGCTGGTGCTAGTGGTGTTTGTTTTATACCATGACTTTAATTACATAGCAATATATATACAGGGTGTATCAAAAATAAATACAAATATTAAATCCGATAGTAGCTTACAATATATACAAACTAGAAAAAACATTTCTTTGGCAATATGGGACCCTTGAGGTATGAGAAAATAATAATTGAAAATTTGACCAAAAATTGTTTGAGTACCGCAGGATAATAACAAAAATTTGAGTTCAGAGACATGTTACGCAATACAGGGTAAGATAGAAGTGCAAAAAAATTCTTATCACATGCCATAAACCAATACTATTAGGTAGGTCAGTAATTTCTATTCAGTCTGTTGTTATCACAAGCCAGACAAGTTTTTACGTGTTTGCCACTTTGGATTTCTTTTACAATTAGGTAATAACCTTCTACAGCTTAAATACATTTTCTATGTATCATCAGCGGTTCTCAACCAAAATTTTATTTTATTTTTTAATTAAAAGAAATAAACTTAATGATTTTTGAAAAATGAATAGTACCATTGAATTCTACTCGAGCCAATATATTACTGGTTTAAATATTTGTACCTATTTCTGATACACCCTGTATTATATAATATAGACGCATTTTAAGACGCAACATACATGTGTTTCAGTTTGTTGTTGTTCAGTTGCTTACATACGGTTTTATGTGTTCGAATATTTTGGCAAAAATATTTGTATATACAGGGTGTTTATTAAGCATCCGGCAAAAATCAAGGGGTTATTCCCTGGACTATTCTAAGAATATTTTGTCCTTGATGATTTTTGAAAAGCCGCTTTGTTTCGAAGATACAGGGCGAGAAAAATTCTCGACAAAACCAATTTTGATATTTTTCAAATTATTAATGTAGCCGAAATAAAAATATGGCGTACTACACTGGGCTTACCGAGTATAAAATTTAAAAAATGCGTTGTTATCTTTTAACAACATTCCGATTACTAAGAACGGCTGTTTTATCCACTAACAGCTGGCAAGTGCAGACATTGAAGAGAAAATCAGTCTAAACGTGGATTTCATTTGAATACATCTCGTGATTAATCATTTTGTATGTGTCGAATTTGTTGAGACTGATTGACGTTTGGCTGTTTGACGTGTATTTTCTGTCTCTAATACTTAAACTTTTGTTAGTGGAGTCCTCTATCATGAATCGCTATACGAACACCGAGATGACTTACATGCATTTCATTTATGGACTTGCTGATGGCAATTCATTACAAACTAGGCATTTGTACATTGAATGATTTCCTGACCGTAATGTTCCTGATAGAAAAACCTTCCAAAGTATTCATCAACGTCTTCATGAAACAGGCACATTGAAACGAAGTGGAGGACCAGGAAGGCCAATGACAGTAAGAACGGTAGAAGTAGAAGAGAATGTGCTGGACATGATAGAGGAAGATCCAGGTACTTCTACTCGAAAAATTGCAAATACTTTGAATGTAAGTAATGGGACTGTTTGGAAAATTCTTAGGGACTATTTGTTGTACCCATACCACATACAACGCGTTCAGGCACTTCTTCCTGTTGATTTTCCTCCACGTATTGCATTCTGTCAATGGCTTTTGCACACATTGGTTCAATCCCTCAACTACTTACGCTGATTCTTTTTATCGATGAAGCGATAGAAAGAAATGCAATAAGGAATTTTCACAATAACCATGTATGGGCTGAAGAAAATCCACATGAGGTACTTGAAGATCGTTTTCAACATCAGTTCTCGTTGAACGTTTGGGTTGGAATTGTAGGTGACTGGCTAATTGGACCGATCTTTTTACCAGGAAGACTTACCGGCGAGGTGTATCGCAACTGTTTGGAACAGACTCTATCTGAGTTTCTGGAGGATGTACCATTGGCAACAAGAAATGCAATGTGATTTATGTACGATGGTGCACCAGCGCATTTTAGTGTGGTTGCTCGTGAGTTTTTAACAGTAACATACGGAGATCGCTGGATTGGTCGAGGTGGGCTTCACTTATGATCTGCTCGATGCCCGGACTTAAACCTCCTGGTTTATTTTCTATGGGGCCATCTAAAGTCATTAGTTTATTCTACTCCAGTGGAAAATGTGGAAAATTTAAGAAATCGGATAATTGCTGGTTGTAAACTTGTAACTCAATAAGAAACGACCCTGGTGTTTTTGAAGGAGTTCGGCAGTCAATGAGGAGAAGATTGGATTCTTGCATCGTAGCCGGAGGTAGTCATTTTACATGTAATTTTTGGTAATAAAATGTTGTTATTGTCGAAAATTTTTTTCGCCCTGTATCTTCGAAACAAAGCGGCTTTTTAAAAATCATCAAGGGAGAAAATATTCTTAGAATAATCCAGGGAATAACCCCTTGAATTTTTGCCGGATGTTTAATAAACACCCTATATATAAACGTATCAAATTACGATATGTAAAGAAAGCGTCGATAATCGCATAATATACGTCTAAAGAAATTACAACAGATGAAAGTAATTTATAGGAGAGAGCGAGAGAGAGAGAGAGAGAGAGAGAGAGCGAAAGAGAAATTAGTTTTTTTGTTTTATTGTTATAATACCCGGGTATGGCGTGCGCCCACTGTAAGTGAGCACCCGGGTTTCAAAAAATAACTATACAGTTAAGCCCATACAGCTTAACGTGATTGCAAAGAGTCAAAAATTATATACTATTTTTGTTTTAACATATATAGCGAAGAGTTTAGACTCCGCCATCTAGCGATATACATTTAAACTACTACATCTTTTTTAAGGTATGAATATGGAGTGGTTTGTTTCTAAACTATACGTATGACCATAGACAAATAAACAAATATTTGCCTATGGTATGACTATATTTAAGAATAAGAAATCCATACAACTTTATATAATAGTCTTCGCAATAACAGGAAGGAAGAAGATACAATGTTTTCGTATATTTTAGTAACGAAACATATATACTTGTCAACAATTATGTATTGAAATAGACTGTACGTTTTCTGAAAATTCAAAATGTTATAAAAACAAGCTAATGTAATTAAATTCAAAATGTATTATGATGTATTAATCAATTCTTTGGTGATGCCATACTGTACTGTCAAACTGTGTAAATATTATTTATTACGTAGATATAAAC
>JABXWE010006753.1:0-40372 GCA_014611495.1 Limonius californicus
GTTTAATTATCTATTAATAATATGTAATATCAATATAATACTAAGATGCTGTTTCAAAAGGTTAATATATTTATCAGCTCCTTGGAAACTGAAAGCATGCAGTTTCATTACGTATTAATGATGAATAATATTATGAATAATCTTTAAATGTTGAGATCTGTTTCTATATATTCATGTAATTATCAGGTCCTCTGTAATGTAAAGCAGGTAGTTTAATTGTATATATTAATAAAAAATAATATTTCAAATCATATCAATATGTTGGGAGACTTCTTCAATACAATTATACAATATCAGGTGCGATAAAACTTAAAGGATGTACTCTCGATATTTATTAATTTCTAATAGATAGTTCCTGATAATGAGTAAACTTTTACTATAGAAGTTCTAAGCAGCACGAATTTTTAAGTGTTCAATACATCGAACAGATCTGGCAATACAACTTCTATCAGTTGCCAACTATGATGATATAATTAGATCCAGGAAGACTATCTAAATATCTCCACGCTACATGCAGTCTCAACAATGGCAGCATCGTCCTAATTGTCTCTAACAATACATTTTATTGATAACGAAGGTTTTTATGACAATTAAAGTAAAATGCAGTACTGATAATTATAATTTTCATTAATTATGATTAATGAAATAATAAAAAATTTTAAATTAGCTGAGAAGGAAGTGCAAGGTTCAACAGAATAAGGGATCCGTTTTTAAAGTTTTAGTTCTCAATAATACTGATACCCTTAAAACCGGATAATTATTATTTAATCTAAACATGCCATTTTGTTGAGGAGGGCGTTGGTCGGATAAACCACACGCTTTTGTAGTTGAATCTGTTCGGAGGAAGACGTTACTAATGGCACAAAAATATTATTTATACTTACTGATGATGATGTGATGCAATCTTTCTGTAGGAGATCATTGCCTTGTAAACAACTAAAGTGCAGAAAAATATGCATTGTAGCTGTGTATGAGTAGTATTCGATAAATTCTCAAGAACTCATTCTGAAATCTTTATGTTGCATAACTTCCATAGTTTAACAGTAAAGTGAGTGCTTGAATGCTGCCTATATTTTCCCTTAAAATAACATCCAAAATAATTAATATCTTTTTTTCATTGAAGCTTTTATTTTTAGTTGAAAAGCATATTTTATTCTATATTTTAATAATAATAATAATAATAATAGTGTCAGTATTACAATTTACTTTCGGCTTAGACCGCGTCGTCATTTGGGAACTACACCCAGCATTATCAGGTAAGGCCCGACCTGTAGCTTGTCTGCTTTTACAAGCATTTGCTCTAGAAGTTTGAGCCATATTTGTTCGTAGGCCCTGCCTGCCTAAACAGGGCCGTGTGCTTATATTAATCAAACCTTGGGGCGGACAAGGATTTGATCTTGATGTATTTTGTTTGCCAGGACAATAATACTTAATCGGCTTATGCCGAACAAATATGGCTCACACTTCTAGAGCAAATGCTTGTAAAGGCAGACAAGCTACAGGTCGGTCCTTACCGGATAATGCTGGGTGTAGTTCCCAAATGATGACGCGGTCTAAGCCGAAAGTAAATTGTGATATTAACAGTTCGAGAAACCGCGAACACCTCAAAGAAAATAATAATAGTCTCAATTTTAACAGCTTCTATTTGCTTTTCGGGCTTCATACGTATTTAGACAATTTACATGTCATTTTCGACAGCAATTAATATTCTAAACATTTATAGCTAGGGCAACAGCACACTGAATCTTGATTTCGGACTTGACTGTTGTCTTCTATTCCAAAAACCTCCAATATCGGAGAATTTATGAGCTCAGTTTGCTTATTCAGTTGTATTTGTTAAAGTGTGTTTGTGAATTTGAAAAGCCTCGAGTATTTCCTTAAAATACATTATTTAAATAATTCGTAACAATTCAACTGCAGTAGCATAATAACCATCGTATCAAGAGATTAAAAAAAATCCTCAGTGGGCTGTGGAATGAAAAGTCACGTCTTTTCTGGACTAAAGGAATGTTTATAATGTCAATCTCAGGTTAGGTTGTGTTAGCTGGAATTAAATAATAATGAAACGTCATTTTTAGGAGCAGAAATCGTTTACTGAACAACAGTAAAAGAAATGAATAAACCTGAACTAATGTAATGATCACAACAAATGTTAAAAATGCCTGCCTTCTTCCTCCAAACATTTCTGAACTCGTCTTCTCATACCTTCAAAAACATTTTTGGCAGTTTTCTTCAATTCTAAGTTTCAGTTCGTTTAAATCATTAACTGGAATTGTAAAAATGGTATTTTTCAAATAGTGCCATAGAAAAAAGTCCAAAACAGTAATATCACAAGAGCGAGGGAGCCAGGGTGTTGCAGTATTGCTACTAATGATTCGGTCATCAAAATATTCGCGTAAAAAATTAATTGTATCTGCAGCTGCATGAGCTGTTGTGCCATCCTGTTGCAGAAAACCATCCCGTAGCTCAACTATGTGATGTTCATTTAAGTTTGCAATAATTCGTTCCTGTACCTTGCTGCAGTTAGCGTGCCTTCGAAGAATATTGGCCCAACTAACCTACGACGACTCATTCCAACCCAGACTCCTATTTTCTGTGGATGAAGGGGAGCTTTAATTGTAACGTGTGGATTCTCGCTATTCCAAATCCGCATATTCTGTGAATTAACATACCCATTAAGGTAAAACCAGGCATCGTCGGTAAAAAAGGTTAAATTTAACTGATCATCATTGAGATTATTCAAAAACCAACGACAAAACTGAACCCTTCTTGGATAATCCTGTTCTAAAAGCTCCTGAACAGAAATAAATTGGTAAGGATGCAGATGCAAAGCTTGTCTTAATATTCTGTGGCATGTACCGTAACTTAAATCATCAACTTGCTGGCATAAATGTCTAATTGGTGTTTTTGGAGCCTCGTCAATTCGCTGTCTTACAGTTTCAATTAAAGCAGGTACTATCTTCTTTGGCCTACCAAACCCTTCTTTCCTTCCAACACTTCCAATTTCTCGAAAATTGCTGACTAAATTCTTAACCAAAGCATAAAATTTTAGGTATGCAATAATTTCATTGGGAAAGGGGCTCGGGGTTCCACTAAACAAAGAGGAATCGAATAGGTTCATTCTCCGTCAACTTGAAAGCCGTTCCGAAAGTAAGATTCAATAATGAATACTCTTTGAAATGTATTAAAAATTATTTTAACAATTTGTCAGGTTCGTATCAATAAAAGATTACTAATTTATCTGACATCATAAACCTTCCTTTAGTCTAGTAAAGACGTGACTTTTCATTCCACAGCCCGCTGAGGATCAGCTTTTTTTGGATGTCTTGATATTATTGTCTTCGTCGTACATTGAATCTTTCATCGTTCAAAAGCCCAGGTACTACCTACTATGCCACACCAAAGATTTATATAAAAAACTCTTTCCAGTGGGGATTCTCTTATGCGTAATAGTACGAGCCTGCTCACGTCATCTTTGCTGGAGTATTTTACCTCAGCGCTAAACAATACACAATTTAAGAGCGATGAATCCCGAAGAAGTGAATCTGAAAGAAGTTAGAAAATTATCATCATCTCTGAAGTTAATTTTTTGCAGTTTGTGCATCAAAGTAACGTCATAGGAATGAAACACATTTGCTTTCAGAATTATTCTAATTGAAGTTGTGTGTAAATTTCAAGATAAATATAATTAAACTTCTCTTAGATTACTGACACATGATACAAAAAATATAACGATTACACTGAAAATAGTAATATTTATGGTTAATTAATACAAGATTTTGTTGCAACGTTCGAACGGAAAAAGGCTCGCCGTCAGTGGCTTGCCATATTTAATTCCTTAGAACAGATCTACGCAGCCAGTGGCGTCGGAGTTTTCAATTTAATGCAATTTATGAATACACTTTACAGTTAACCAAAAGAATAACGAACAACTGGCGACTGAACGTTGCTTCACGTCGCCTTTAAAAAAAAACGTTCAGCACTTGAAACTTGAAAATTAAGCTCGGAAAAAGTCTTCACCACACAATTAGAATTTCTCCTACCTTTGTGTTGTTCGGTAGGGAGCAGAGAGAGGCACAACTGGGGTGTTCCTAAGATCTTCTGGAAGCGGGAAAAATGGGCTGGTATACACCTGAAGATTGGATTGAATGGAGATAAGGTTTCGGCCAGGGCTTTTTCGACGTCGAGAGCGAAGAGACGGGAACTTCAGATCAAGATCAAGATCTCCGCCGCTGTAAGGGAGGATCACTTAAAACGACTCGAAAAACAGAACTTCCACGGGTTTGATAGCTTTTATGCGATACAAGTCGAGAAAACAATTTCACTGAATTCTTTTTGCAAAAAGCTGACACTCTGCTAATATCTTTAATCCGATATAAGTCGAAGATTCTTTCACCTAACGCAAAAAACGAAACGATAACTCAATTAGCAGCAGAGCTGCGACACAACCGGTATCTAACAAAAATACGTCAGTTCACTCCCAAAGCCTAGCGTCCACTTTTTTTCTTAATTTATCTATGGGCCCCGAGACGGAATCGGGTAACCGCGCCGAATGAAGGTGGAAAATCGAGTGAAGAGGAAACGCAACGCCAATATGCATTGACCACAAATATTACACCACATTGCGAAATATGGTGCAATAATTCCAGAACAATTTAACACTTAAATTCCCAGAAAACGTCCAGGGCCAAGCGCGCAGACAAAACATTAATCGGCAATTTTGCATGATAACAAAAAAAGGGTTCACCAAACTATATTTGGGAAACAATATTATAGTAATCGGCCTAAGAGCGGCAACTAAAATACGACTTTAATTCAGATGAAGCGGCAAAATCAAGTGAACATAACATACGTTTATCTCCATTAATAATTGATATTGCCTAATGCACTGTTTTCCAAACTTTTAGTACTCACCTAACCCCCCCCCCCCTCCTTGGCAGTAAGCAATGATAATATTTTCTTTTCTAACCAACTTAGATTATTTATTTAGTTGTTGGCCTGTAATAAGTAACAAACATGTGAAACAATGCTTTTTCATTATTATGTACATTTTTAGGTGTACGAATGAATGAAGAAATTTAGGCTAGCACGAAACTTAACAAACTTCAATGTTAAAAAAGTAGAGGATCATGGTTTACCATATAACAGTAAAAAATTAATTACATTTTAAAAAAATTGCCACGGACCGCCTAAAGACCTTTCGCGCACCACTGGGGTACGGGTACTTTGAGAAGCGCAGGTCTAAGCGATGTAAACGAAGTGTTTAGTAAAATTAAATAGAGTACTTCCACGGTTAATAAAGAGCTACAGGGTTAAATAGAAAGGGCAGATATAATTTTCACATTTTGGATGTACATTACTGAAAATTATGGTTGTACGCAATAACCATCCATATTCTATATCTTCGTAAAATCCCTTATCGTACAATAATCTGATTTCGTTGTTAGACCGGTTGTAAACAGGTAAACGAGCTTAACTGCATCTTTTTTACTTAAGGAACTTCATCTTCTGTTTCGGTAACTCGTGGATAGGCGAAATAGTTAGGGCGTATTTAATATTCGCATATAAGTATTAAGTAATATACCAGAAAGAGAGCAACAGTATTATTGTTGCCCTATTCTATTTAATCCTGTAAGCCGCTATTAACTATGGAAGCTGAAACTGAAACGGCAACTCGTAATATTGCATTTGCACAGTGTCCGTTATTGATCAATTTTAATGTTTTGAAAATATGCATATTATTGATTTCAATGTATTTTCACGAATGTTTCTGCATGTTAACTCAAATTTACGACATTTGTATTGTAACATCACACAATTTTATGAAGAAGGTGTGCAGGAAATAAATAAAAATTCTCACCGTATAAACTTGAACTCATCAGATTGTACTAATCTAATAAAATCGACTGCAAACATTTCATAAAAATAGCTACTGCACTTGAATCCTTCAAACTGAAGGAAGTGTATTTTGGTATTATTATACGTATAAACCCCACGTAATTTATGCACTTGCCATTTCTACATTTAATTAATATACTGTTTACCTGTTGGCTGTCCTACACTCTAGAAACCTGTGTTATACATTCCTGCGGTGTTAATTTCGCATTCATTTCTTTGATTGGCGGTGCGTACAAAGCCATTGCAGATATAAGATTATTCACGTGTATCCAATCAAAACCGCCATATACAATTAGTATTTGTTTATCATAAGGTCGATGAATGTGAAAAATACTACAGCACCATAATGGCACTCGGCAATTAATATTGCACGTTGCAATAACAATATCGAGGGCTGCCTATAGTTAAATATTTCTACTTCGATACTTCGAATTCAATACAATATAATAGATTCATAATATCTTACATAATGTTGCTTAAAATAAGTGAAGGAATATGGAAATTTTTTTAAATGTTTGTGACATCTAGGGCAGGTTGGTAATGCATTTAGGAAACTATATTTCAGGAAACGTAATAATTTCAAAAAAACTCTCGTAATTGATTTTGCTTAATAGGGCGTTTTTCAGCATCTGAAGTAAGCTTGTGACGTCACACGTTTATGTTAGACGACGTCATTAATATTTTTTAATTGACAACCCACATTTTTTCTTGTAGAATTTTCGTTATTCCATAAATATACTGAGATTTATCTAATAGATAATTTCCCAATTTAGGAGATGTGCTTTAAGAAAATATTGTATTGATACGTTTTTTTGATCGAGGAATGAGATTAGTGGCGGCGTGACTGATATTTGCAATGATAATCTCCTATGTTCGTGAAAAATATTGTTCATTGCTGAAGCAACCTTCTGTTTGAATGGTCATGTAAATGGTCTGGCTGCTTTGTTTGTCAGCGGGATGGCGCTACGTCATTTAAGCTGTATATGTGCAGTGATACTTGTACAACTATTTTTATAGAATTACATAAAAGGTAAAGTTAACAACTATGTTGATAGAAATACATGAAAGTTAAATTTGAAGTAAATAGAATTATTAATATATAAAATTTAAAGGAGTCATATGCGGTCTCGGATGACGGCGTTAGAGTTGTACTCTGAAGGTTTCCGGTTCATATCCATAGCCGAACATCGGATGTTTAACGACTGTTTTCTCCGGCGAGACAACAAACGAATTGTAAGTCCCCTATATTCGTGATACTACTAGAACGCACAATCTATACTAGGCGAGAAGATCGTTACGTCTATACTCTGTCTCAGAGGTTTACCTGCCTATCGGATTAGCGCATATAAATTTCTTCGATATTGAAGTACTGGTTCTATTTTACTCAGACCTATGTTAAGGCGTATCACAATGCACAACGTAAACTATTCAGAGTGTTCATATTTACTTAGAGTTCAAGTAATACATAAAAGCGAGACAGGCGACTATTAGGGTGTCTGGTATACACCAGAACATTTGTAATTCCAGCGGCGCACATTTTCACCGCGTTTTGTTTAAAGAACGCACTGTTTTGAGTTCGTATATAATTAATTATGATAAATACAACCTGTAATGTTTAATAATAATAACAGTAGTATACAATTATTCTATACTATGTTACAGATAAAAAAATTGTTACAATAATAATAATTTTTAATTTCAACTTCAAATTTCAAATAAATCATGTTAATAAACAGCCATAATCTTCGCTATCATCAGTATAATCGGAGTCTGAATCCACACTTAGATTTATTGCTTTAATCACACGTTCACGTTCCCACCACTATTGAATTAATTTTCCAGGGTGTTCAACGGTTTTTTCCATATTTCAAGCTAAACAATTGATAATGCTTTGTTCCAAGAGCTTCATAATATGAATTTTCGATTTGACATGGCAATCAAAAATAAATTTGTATATTACACGGCATCAACTAGTTACTAAAAGTAAATAAATATTATTAACCCCACGGAGTATTTATACTCCCACAAATGATCATACGAACTACGTTATTGTATTGTTAATGTGATATGTATCATGCATAGCATAATTAGCATATCTTTCTTGGATAACACATACAAACCGAACAATTTAAGCTTAAGCAGGGAGAATTTTTAGTAGAATCACAGTATACATCAAATAATATATTTCATTTCACATAGGTAGTATAACTTTGCCCGTTAAAATTATATTTGATAATTTAGATACTAGTGAGACTAATTCTATCGTAAATTGCCAAAATGTTGAAAATTAAATAGCAATATTTACGGCACTGAGCAGCATGGATTTTAAGCAAAATCTATCAGCGAACGGGCAGGCCAATGTTTAAGTTCGGACAATTTAGCGTTAATTCAGTAGTCAGGGAAACTTGTGAGACGGACTATAGCACAAGATAAAGCAGTTGATTAAAAAGAAATGACATGAAATGCAGCAAATTAAACTTAATGTGGCGGAAAACGGTAACATTCAACAGGTATTTATTTTAAGTGAAGCTATAGATAATCATTGAGCTCTTATTGGGGTGTTATTTAATTTTTATTTAGTTTGTACATTTCGAAAATGTCTATCGCGTTAAGAGTACTCTAATTTAATTTTTTTTTATTAATTTTTTTTGTTCGTAATCAACTTCCTCTTTATTATCTCACAAGAATTTGACTCAAAGGCTCATAAAACGCAATGCGAAGTTTTCGTTTAGTATAGCATTAATGACCTGATCAGAGAAACATGAGTGACATCACAAAATATCTACAGCTTTAGGTGTACCCTGATTTAAATTGTATTGGTTACTGCTTGTAATCGCCTTCCTGTTGTTATCTAACGGTAATTTGACCCAAAGGCTTATAAAGAACAATGAGGAGCTATCGCCTAATATAGCATTAATGACCTGATCAGAGAAACATGAGTGAGATCACAAAATATCTATAGATTTAGGAATACTCTAATTTAATTGTATTGTGTTACTGCTTGTAACCGATTTCCTGTTGTTATTTCACAAGAACTTGACCCAAAGGCTTATAAAAAAACAACTAAGAGTTAGTATAGCATTAATAACCTGATTAGATAAACATGAGTGACAACATAAAATATCTATTGCGTTAAGAGTACTCTAATTTAAATTGTATTGTGTTACTGCTTGTAATCGACTTCCCATTGTTATCTCACAAGGTTTTGAGCCAAAGCCAAAATTTAAAAAAAAACATTGAGAAGTTATTGCTTAATATAGCATTAATGACCTGATCACGTAAACATGAGTGACACCACAAAATACCTATGGCGTTGAGAGTACTCTAATTTAAATTGTATTGTGTTACTGCTTGTAATCGACTTCCCGTTGTTATCTCACAAGGTTTTGAGCCAAAGGCAAAACCTAAAAAAAAACATTGAGAAGTTATCGCTTAATATAGCATTAATGACCTGATCACATAAACATGAGTGACACCACAAAATACCTATGGCGTTAAGAGTACTCTAATTTAAATTGTATTGTGTTACTGCTTGCAATCGACTTCCTGTTGTTATCTAACAGTAATTTAACCCAAAGGCTTATAAAAAACAATACGGAGCTATCGCTTAATATAGCATGAATGGCCTGATCAGATAAACATGAGTGACATCACAAAATATCTATTGCTTCAGGAGTACTCTAACTTAATTTTATTATGTTACAGCTTGTAACCGATTTCCTGTTGTTATTTCACAAGAACTTGACCCAAAGGCTTTTGAGCGAATGGCTTACAAAAAAACAATGAAGAGTTATCGTTTAGTATAGTATTAATAACTTGATCAGATAAACATAAGTGACAACATAAAATGTCTATTGCGTTAAGAGTACTCTAATTTAAATTGTATTGTGTTACTGCTTGTAATCGATTCCTGTTATTATCTCACAAGGTTTTCACTCAAAGGCAAAACCTAGAAAATGCAATAAGAGGATATCGTTTAATATAGCATTAATGACCTGATCATATAAACATGAGTGACACAACAAAATATCTATGGCGTTAAGAGTACTCTAATTTAAATTGTATTGTGTTACTGCTTGTAATTGACTTCCTGTTGTCGTCTCACAAGAATTTGAGCGAATGGCTTATAAAAAAAAACAATGACGAGTTATCGTTTACTATAGCATTAATGACCTGATCAGACAAACATGAGTGACACCACAAAATGTCTATTGCGTTAAAAGTACTGTAATTTAAAGTGTATTGTGCTACTGCTTGTAATCGACTTCCTGTTGTTATCTCACACGAATTTGAGCGAATGGCTTATAAAAAAACAATGACGAGTTATCGTTTAGTATAGCATTAATGACCTGATCAGATAAACATGAGTGACACCACAAAATGTCTATTTCGTTAAGAGTACTCTAATTTAAATTGTATTGTGTTACTGTTTGTAATCGACTTCCTGTTGTTATCTTACAGTAATTTGACTTATAAACAACAATTCTGAGCTACCGCTTAATATAGTATGAATGACCTAATCAGATAAACATGAGTTACATCACAAAATATCTGTTGCTTTTGGGGTACTTTAATTTAATTATATTGTGTTACTGCGTGTAATCGACTGCCTGTTGTTGTCTCACAAGAATTTGGGCGAAAGGGTTATAAAAAAACAATGCCGAGCTTTCGTTTAGTAGGTACAGCATTAATGACCTGATCAGACAAACATGAGTGACGCCACAGAATATCTATTGCGTTAAGAGTACTCTAATTTAAAGTGTATTGTGTTACTGCTTGTACTTGTTTTCCTATTGTTATCTCACAAGAATTTGAGCGAAAAGCTTAGAAAAAACAATGACGACTTATCGTTTAGTACAGCATTAATGACCTGATCGGATAAACATGAGTGACACACAAAATATCTATTTCGCTAAGCTATTCTAATTTAAGTTGTATTGTGTTACTGTTCCTGTTGTTATCTCACAGGAATTTAAG
The DNA here is from genome assembly GCA_014611495.1 of Limonius californicus. Taxonomy (NCBI): domain Eukaryota; kingdom Metazoa; phylum Arthropoda; class Insecta; order Coleoptera; family Elateridae; genus Limonius; species Limonius californicus. The sequence continues at coordinate 10,876 of JABXWE010006753.1, forward strand.
CCAAAAGCTTAAAAAACAATGAGAAGTTATCGTTTAATATAGCATTAATGACCTGATCAGACATACATGAGTGACGCCACAGAATATCTATTGCGTTAAAAGTACTCTAATTTAAAGTGTATTGTGTTACTGCTTGTACTTGATTTCCTATTGTTATCTCACAAGAATTTGAGCGAAAAGCTTAGAAAAAACAATGACGACTTATGGTTTAGTTATTTAGTAGATATAGCATTAATGACGTGATCGGATAAACATGGGTGACACCACAAAATATCTATTTCGCTAAGAGTACTCTAACTTAAATTGTATTGTGTTACTGTTCCTATTGTTATCTCACAGGAATTTCGGCCAAAGGCTTAAAAAACAATGAGAAGTTATCGTTTAATATAGCATTAACGACCTGATCAGACATACATGAGTGACGCCACAGAATATCTATTGCGTTAAGAGTACTCTAATTTAAAGTGTATTGTGTTACTGCTTGTACTTGATTTCCTATTGTTATCTCACAAGAATTTGAGCGAAAAGCTTAGAAAAAACAATGACGACTTATCGTTTAGTAGATATAGCATTAATGACCTGATCGGATAAACATGGGTGACACCACAAAATATCTATTTCGCTAAGAGTACTCTAACTTAAATTGTATTGTGTTACTGTTCCTATTGTTATCTCACAGGAATTTCGGCCAAAGGCTTAAAAAACAATGAGAAGTTATTGTTTAATATAGCATTAATGACCTGATCCGACATACATGAGTGACACCACACAATGTCTATTGCTTTAAGAGTACTCTAATTGAAATTGTATTGTGTTACTGTTTGTAATCGATTTCGTCCTGTTATCTCACAAGAACAGCTTTAAAAACAGTAAGGGGTTATCATTTAATACAGTATTTATAACTTCATCAGACAGACCTGAGTAACATTACATAATTTCCGTAGGATATTTAGAAAATTGTATTTTCTGCGATTTGGATTCGCTTTATATTTTAACAACATGCTGTATAAAAAAGTCTGAAATAATTACTCAATAATAAAAACTTAGGGTTAATATAATGACTACATGATACAGAAATAAGATTTCGAAACAGCTTATTTGGGTGCGTACTAATTCGAATTAAATGAATAGTTTTGAGTTCCATTACAGCCGATTTCATATCAAATTGCCGGTTGCGCGGTTGCTTTTAGTGTATCATTTAGATTTTAACAAATCATCTGGTATTTTTACTGTTTCCAGTGCTGTAGTTAATTTTTGGTAATAATTTGATATCAATTATGTTCAAATTACTTTTAATATATTTCGTAAAACAACCAAACAACACTATTTAATGCTAGAAGCGTTTCAACCAATTCATACCTAATACTTTATCGGATAATTTTAGTATCACTGAAAACGTAATTGAATGTTTAAGCTCAACCGGATCGTTTGTCAAGCTGCTAATTTTAAACACATCAAAGCAGCTCATAAATCGCTAATGACGAACGAACATTTAGAAATCATCTAATAAAATATTACTTTCATACGCCGCCGTTACATTTTATAAACTTCCAGATGTACGTTCATTTCAACTAAATTCTGTACTTAACGACTGTTTTAATCTAAATGAGCCGTAAAAGATTTATTTTTAATTTTTACAAGTAGCGGCGAATTTAGATATCGGTAAGTAACATCACGCGCTGATTGACGTTATTATGCGTCATTTTAAAAGAAGTTCTGGTTGTTTCCCCTCTGCTGTACGAATGAAACAGAATAAATAACCCAATCAATCAGATATTCTGTACTAACTTTAAATCTTCGCGAGTTATTTAATAATACTACAAATTGCACGACTTCTCTCGGTTATCTGCAGATCCAATAAAGGGAGCGGCGAAACGCATTACACTAGCGTCGTGAATTGATGAACAGATTCCTATTAAATCTGCGGCAAACTTCTTTTATATTGAATAACTTTTAAACGATTTAAAAGTACGGAGCCGCCAGCTGGGTCGGATTAAGTTTACAACCTCGGCCGCCTGTGATATTATACCATATTGCCCCATGTCATCTTTGCCCCATCTTCTTCGTACCCCCGATATTCCCTATCTTTTTTAATAGAGCACTTACCCCGTCATATTTTTATAACGACGCCTCTAAGCCGCGATTAATTTGTTTGCTTGGGGTTAATATATGAACAATTAGTGAGCATAAATAATGGCCCCAGTGGTTAATCCCATTTCGCTGATCAATTATAAGTATTACTGAAACTGTCATAGGGTACTATTTCATAATTTATTGTTTTTAGCAGCATATCTGCGGGGCGTAAGGCTGCATAAATTTACATTGCGCATATGCTGGACAGAATTAATCCTGCATTCTGCACGTTTTCTGAAAAGCTTTTAACACCTGAAGCTTTCAACTGATGTAAAAGATACGTGAAAATGGATAAACACAAAACACGCTTTAGAATTTAAAATTATTTTATAAAAATACCGAAAAGGATTCGCACTGACGAATTCTTAAAGAACGTTCTTTTTTTTTTACTTTCGAGATACTGATTATCAAATTTCAGTAATTTATATTATTTGTTTATAAATACAGCAATTATACCATAAAATATAATTCCTTTGCAAACATACTTTAACTGTGTTTATTATTCATATGTGTTCAATGGCAAACGGCACGAGATAAAGATACGGTTAAACGAGAAGAAATATTATGAATTATGATCTACAATCACATTCCAGAATTATCACTAATACTACAAAACAATATGAGCACTATTAACGTATATTTTTTCATACATTTCAAATATCTAATTCAGTTTTTCGTACATTTTCAAGATACAGACAGATAGATATCAACTGTGCTTTTTGAATACGTTTCAAAAACCTTTCCTTCTTTTCCTTCTGATATAAATTACTCAAAAATAAATAGTGATATTGTAATATAAAGCGGTTAATGGTCATCTATTATTGATAATTAGACCAAACGGCAATGTTTGATGTTAAAAAACAATCGAATCCAGTTGCAATTATTTAACCGCATTACTATCAAGTCGAGTTTGTGTGTTTGATTGAATAATCTTTCCTGTCTTCTTAAGATCTTTTTCTTCATTGTTTTTTATTCGTGTGTTACGTTTGTGTTCTTAATACTAACAACAATTCAGAGAAGCCATTTAACAATAGAACAACGAAACTTAGCCGTTGCTATGCACCACAGAGGAGGTTGCTCGGTCGACATTGCTAATGTATTAGTAATCACGCAGAGCGTAATTTCACGTGCCTATTCGAGCCTTAGGGAAACAGGCACGACTGCAAGAAGGCCTCAAAGTGGATCTTTCGCATCGCAACACCTCGTGAGAATCGACTTCTGGTAATTAGTGCAAGAATACACCCCTTTTCAACTGGTTGACATCTGCAGCAGGTGCTTCAGAATGCCACACGAAATGGAGTCTCCGACCAAACTGTGAGAAATCGATTGTTTAAGGTAGGGCTTGTCTCATACTACCCCATGAGCTGTTCTGCAAGAACTGCCGTGGCTCAACGAAGACAACGGTCAAGACGTAGGTTTCAAGAAGAAACACCGTGAGATGATATACTGTTTTCGGACGAATTCAAATATTGTCTCAGCAATAATAGCCGGCGTCAAAGGGTATATCATCCCTTACCTCAGTATACCCAGTTGCCTTTGGTGGTGGTGGTATTATGGTATGGGCTGGAATTTCTTTAGGGTGGCGTACTGACCTCCATATCTTTAATGGTACACTCACGACGTTTTGCCCAAGAAATCATTATGGACCATGTTCTGAACCGACGCTGTTGGAATATTTTGTTTTTCTTGACTACAATGCAAGGCCGCAAGGCCGCATCGTACTTCTCCCGTTATCGTCAGACCTCCAGATGGATCATCATAATCCAAGGTCTACTACTACTGTGCAACAGTTGAGAGATGTATTGCCGGTACTGTGTCATCAAATTCCAAAAGAACATATTCATAATTGCATTGAGAGCAAGCCAGCAAGGTGCAGAGCGGATATTACTGCTAGAGGAGGTGCCCCACGGTATTAGAATTTAATGAATTTATGTCAAGCGAAAGGAGACAATAACGATTTTTATTATAATATTGTTAAATTTCATCTTTAAACGTTCCTTTGTTGTAATTTGCATGTTCATTATTAATAAGACGTTACATTTTGTTGTTTTGGCAGTTTTGTATTGTAAATGCAATTGGTGTTGCCTTTAAGTGTCTTACACTGCTATATCTCTATATCCCTATATCAGAAGCTAAAAATCATCCTCCACCAGTATTCTGTAAAAATTATTCTTTTTCATAGACAGTGCTACCGCGAGCCGAGACGAGACGGGACGATACGGGACGAGAAGACTCTCGTCTCGTCTCTAAATTGCTAGACGAGAAATAAAATCAGTCTCGTCACGTATGGTTAACTTCTCGTCTCGTTTCGACTATAGTATTTCACCTAGAAACCTTATATTTTCTTTTAATGCAAAGTCATGCGTTTCAACGTTGTGTCTATGTTGCTATTCGACAACATTTGCATTTTGAGTAAATATCTCATGTATGGATATGCACTCTCTTTTGTTTATAGAATGATGGTCGAATTTTATATGATGAAGACTTAGCTGAATATTGGGAAAATATCACGAGGCTTCAAGCTTCGAACCCGTGTCACTTTCGGAACCATCACTTTGAAAGCGACACGGGTAGCAGATTCATATTCAAATACGTTTATTCATTAACTTAAGATATTACATTTTATTTTATTATGCTGGATAAATGATTGATGGGCGGACCCTTGTAGATTTTTGGCCTCTTCAGTTCTAGGTCTTCTTTTCTTCTTCTGGGTCTCAGTGGATTTCTGTCGGATAGTCGGTTGGCAAGTACTGATTCTTGATTCGTGGTTAGGTGGATTCCTTTCCGTTGCTTCTGGTTCTGGTATTGCGGGATATCTGAAATTGGAAGTTGGAATTAGTGGAGTGTGTGCTTGTTAGTGGAACGGGTAGCAGCGGAGACCGTTCTTTTATCGAACTTAGAAGATCCTCCTGTCGCCTCCACGTCTAAAGATGATCTTCCTGTTCCATCCTCGTCCAAAGATGGTGAAAGGAAAGAGGTCATAAAAGGTAAACCTTCAACTTAATGAAGACCAGCACCAAATATATATGCAGTCCAAAAAAAACTCGAGCCACCTTCAACATTCTCAGTTTTAAAAATAACACAATTTATTGGAATAGTGTTATACATGTGACATGTATGTCCCTTGTAAATATGCCCAACACAAGGTCCTACTGGAGTGACCAGAATTACTTTCTGTAAAAAATATTATGCGTGTAAATAAATTCGAAACAATTAGGCGTTATATACATTTCAATGATAACAGCACGTTTGAAGCCCGAGGCCAAACACGACATAACCGACTTCATAAAATTAGACCTATAGTCTATCATCTGAATTCAAAATTGATTGTCTGGAACATCAGCTTAGTTTAGCAATCCCATAAATGAGGCTTCAAGTTTTCCGTTTTAACTGGAGTTTCCGGATTTGCTTACAGATTTAAGATATACACAGGCAAGGAAAATTATGGAAAACATTACAATTATTAACCACATCTTGGGGCAACTGGTAATATTATCTTGCGATTGGCCAGAATCATAGCAAATCTGCAAAATTATCGTCTGTACCATGACATTTACTATAAGCGTTTGCCGCTGATGATCCACTTGGCAAAAAAAAAAGGTATCTACTCGTTAGGTACTGTGAAAAGACGCATAGTTCCCAACTGTAAATTTCCAACAGAAAGGTTTCTAAAAACCGTTCCAGTTGATGCAAGTTGTGATTATGTTGCCAATATGGAAGATGTTGATATTACCTCAGCAGCTTAGAAGAATAACAAGTACATTACCCTTTTGTCTTTATTGACTGGACAACTACCTCTCACCAAGGCCAACAGGTTAGACAGGAAAGTAAAGAAAAATATTAAAGTCGATTGTCTTTACATTATTCGTAAATAAAACAGACATATGGGCGACATTGATTTACTAGGCAGCAATATGGGGAAATATCAAATATCTTTGAAGAGAAGAAAATGGCATTGTCACACAGGCTGTACTTCGCACTGAAACCCAATACTTATGTATTATTGAGAAAACTTGCTGCAAAAAGAAACCAGTGTGAAGAAGGAAGAAGTACGTCCTGATCTGGTAACTGCTAGATAGTAATAAAATGTGATGTGAGTTTTCTAGTTGTAAGAGATTTACACACACCAACTGTGAAAAGTATGTGGTAGCTTCATGTTCGAACAGAAACAATTTTTTGATTGGCAACAATCTGTGTTCTTACGGAAACTATTTAAAAACAATGGTAGATTTTTCAAACTATTATGCTCTATTTTAGTAACTTCTGTAAAGCCATACTACAAAAAGTTAACAAAAAATAAGAAATCATGTATTTAGGTTAACGGTTAGCAACAAAAAATGTTTTTGTGTGACGACGTTTACATGAAAGATTGGTGTTATTGGCCATTTTTTTTTGTTTTTGCTAATCCACTAGTCATTAATTTAACATTCATATCGGTGAGATATCCCATGAAATTAGTAACAACCGGGCATCAATTATTGTTCTTGTGGTAGAAATGGCATGGCTTAAAAGTGATATATAATATGAAGTTAGTATGAGAATAAATGTTACGGCGTTATCCTTTTCATAAAACTTTTGGTAGAACTGCTTACGATTGGTAGACACAGACGTAGTTAATTTAATTACGTAGTGCGTAATTTACTAGGTCATCAACATCAATGTATCCGTTATGTTGTTTCTACATTCATCATTTATCTATTTTTTTCTGTTCTGCTTTTCTACATTTTCGCCAAAAACTATTTTAACTGTATTAATTCTGTTTTATAAAATAGTATTTTAAAACGTTCGTTTAAGCTTTAACTAAAATGTTTAGCTCCCAAATGTCTCTATACTTAAACGCCTCTGCGCTGAATAGTTTCTGCACCAAAACGATATTATCCTATACGAACCTAATCACAATCACAATCAGTATATTATTCAACCCATTGGCAAACCTAGTAAATTCCATGACACACAGTACTATTATAGCACTTATAGAATTATTTCTTCAAATAAAACTATAGGTCGAAAACCTACATTAAAGTTATAACTAGCTTCACACCCTACATTAAATTCCGTGTAAATTATTTATTTCCATATTTTTCCAAAATGATCTGAATATGATTCGATGTTTGAATGGATATAACTATTTGTGTTCTTTTGCAAAATTCTACACCCTGTGTGCTTTTTATATACCTAGTAATGAAAGTAGTCAATCTGGAAAGCTTACGTTGCCTTCTGGGTTGAATCCAATATTTGCTTGTAAATTTCAGAAGAATTAAGATCGGATTTTTGGAATTATAGCAGATATAGAGGGCGATTCATTAGCCTGTCTACAAATTTTGGCAATGACAATTAGATGAAATTTCATGAAGAAATGTTCATATGAATGTAGGTTCTATTTTTCTTTGTTAAACAGATATAGGGTTTTTAAAACAATTATCTCTTTGAACACTAATGAGTAATCATATTATAAGAAAATCAGAAACATTTATAGTAACAAACAGAAAGCAACATTGAGACTACAGTAAATGTTCAACAATTAGTCCATTCTCCTGAATACACAATTGGCAGCGACGAACTAAACTCTCTTGCGCGCGTAATAAATTCATATTATTTCTAATCTGAGTTTCAACATGTCGAATCCTCTGCAATAATTGATGACGATCAGTTATTATAAGTTGTTTGAAGTGACCTCATAAATAAAAATCGCAAGGATTTAAGACCATAGTATAGGACCTCCGTTACCAATCTATTTATGTATTTAGAAAATGAGTATGCTGCCATTCGGTTACTTGTCTTCCTCGGTGAGGCGGAGCCCCGTCATGCTGATACCATATATTTTGCATCAGGTGGAGTGGAACGGCTTCCAGAAGATCAACAAATGTGGTGCTACAAAAGTTATTGTACCTCTCTGCATTTAAAGTCCCATCAAATACATTTACATATAGTGTTCATATTCTTCGTTAGAACATGGATGATTCATTGCTAAGTACACAAGTACAACATTTAACAAACGGTGACAGAAACTTTAGACATAAACAAACTATTTTTGACAGGTGATTATTTTTTACTAACTTTTGTTATGCTAAACCATGGCTACTACGTTTTTTCAACTTAATTTAGTGTTCAGAGAGATAATTATTTTAAAAACCCTAAAACTTCTTGACAAAGAAACATAGAACCTACATTCATAAGAACATTTCTCCATGAAACTACATCTAGTTTTCACTGCGAAAGTTTGTAAAGAGGCTAATGAATCACCCTGTATTCATAAAAATTATTTAATTTTGTGGCATTTTAATCATAGATACCAGGATCTACCTGTCTCCTCCTTTGTTTCGCATTTTAGCGCATCAGCACTCTTTGTAGCCAAGCAATTATTAATGCTGATTTTTGTTGCTGAAACACGTGTCAAGATTAGGGTGTAGCATTTTGCTTCGTGCTTAGACTATAATTTGCAACAGTTGCAACCCTATCATTAGAAACAAGCGCTATTGTAGTTTCGAGGTTTGTTTACCGGAATGTTACGTTACAGTAATAGCAGATTTTTGAGATACCTGCGAGACGGTCAGATGTTGACTATATTTATTGTAAATACAACATACAAATATAATGCCAGTTATTGAAACATAACACTGGACTTTAATTTGAATGTGTATAATTCTTGGCACATGTGACATACGATTGCCAGATTTTGCATATTGTGCATATTTATACTAAATCTTTGTACTCCATTGCGCCTCCTCTCACGTCATACACGTGTAATACAACCGATGGCATGACAGGAACCACAGATGTGTCAATAAGTATGTACATAATTTTATATATTACCAATTTTTGTTTTTCATCAAACATACGCAAATTAGGAATTCAATTCCCAACACGACATGCAGTCACGTCAAATTAAACCAAAAGAAAGCAGCATATAACAGTTTACGGTTTTACTAATAGAGGGTGTTCAAGCGATTCTGTGAGTTTCTGCGCAGAACGCTAACGCGTACATCATATTTCTGGCAGTCGTCATGGAGTAACGAGGGAATATTAAATTTTGCTCTAAATTAGGGAACACTCCAATAGAAATTTTTGAAATGTTGAATAAAATAAAATAAACAGAATATATTAATGTTTGTAAAAATTTGCTTACACCTTCATGCATTTGTCCGTAATATATGTTTGCTCAATAGATATAACAATAACAGCTACATACACATACGGTTATGCATTTAAAAATATATCATGAATAGTGTAACCGGGCTTTGATTACAAACACTGTCTTCATCTTTGCCGTAAAAGTTTTAGGTTTTAAATCTTCCTATAAACTGTTAGATATATATTTTAAAGCACTTATGATTCATACCTTGTTGCATATTCTTAAACCTATGAAAGGGTTTAATCAATTGTCTTTTTTATGGGTGCTGTAGTCATGAAAATCGGCGTTGTGTTTAAATTCTGCCTGCTTTTCGTGGTCGTATACAGCACAAGCAAATATGTAGAGTGACGGTACCGTAAGTATATCTAGCTTTTTAAGGCAGTCCCTACAGCTTGTTGTTGCATTGATTTTCGAAAATCTTCATGCAAGTTTTTCGTGTTAGAAATAGTTTGCATTTCGGGCGTTTAATCTTCTAGAGGACTTTTTCTACTGAACCTATTATAGAGAGTTCTTGGTGTAGTTCAGTGGTATACAAACGGAGTTACACGTACCCCCGGGAATAGAAGAGGCATCTTAAGGGGTACCTCAAATTGTACCTACACATATTTCATGAATGATCAGACATAAACATCAAATATCAAATATTTGTTACACATAATTCGTTCACTTTTAATCAACCGTACTTTTAATATTAGGGTCAACAATCACGTGTCAGATATCAAGCCAATCAAAGCAGGAGTCCCGCAAGGGTTTATCCAGGGTCCCCTCCTATTTAATCTACATGTTTACAATATCCTCGAATTACCAAACACGTCACTAGCTATGTTCGCCGACAATACGATCATCATGAATCAAAACCGAAACATTATAGTAGCAGTAAAGCTCCTGCAAGAAAGCGTTGACAAAATTAGCCAAAGGTTCTCCAAGTAGAAGCTGAAGTTGAACGCTAACACAACAGAGGCTAAAGTATTCACACTTCGCAGACCTCCAACACCACCTAAAATAGTTTTAAATAACCAGACCATTGAATGCAACGACAACGATAGCTCAGTGAGGTACCTGGGAGATCAGCAGGACAAACGGTTATCGTGGGGCTATCATATAAATAATAAACTTAATGCCTGCCATACAAAATTGACCAAGTTCTACCCAATACTCAATAGAAAGTTCTCCCTCCATCTAGATATCCTTTTTAAGGCCAATCATCATTTACGCCTGCCCTATTTGGGGTAGCGCAAGTAAAACCCACATCAACAAACTCCAGGTTATGCAAAGCAAAATATTACGTATTACCACTAAAGCACCTTGATTCGTCCGAAATGATCAATTCCACAGAGAGACAAATACACCTGCAATCATCCAATTTATCAACACGTTAACCCGTACTTACATGGCAAACATTTGCCAACTGCCCAACACTATCAACTTTGCTCTTGGTAAAAAAAACCATCCACACTCGTCTTAAACGAAAACTCCGCCAGGATGTTCACTGCTCTACGTGGGAAAACAGCGACTAATAGCGGTTCTGATAGTGTGACTGAACGTAGTGAGATCTACCTAGTGAATTAAATGTAGTGACTGTTTAACACCACAGCAGATTATTTGCAGTTAAAATCATGTGAAAACAGCCATGAATAGCAATTAATGCTGAACTGGCTACAACTAGTCAACTTAAAAAAAAAAATGAACGATCAGAGCTACAGGGAACCATTTCTTTCCAGAACGAACTGGTACTGTTTTCAATTTCTAACTCCTTAGTGAATAGCAAAATAAGAGTTACCTATAGCACAGGCTCTACTAATTGGTAACTGTTTTACAATCGCTGGACAAAGAAAGTTTTGCAATATTTTTAAATTTTAAAATAACATTATCGTCTGGCCTAACCTACTCATCAATGAAATCTTGCAGCTGTGTTCATTAGGGCGTCAATAATATTGAGATCCAATAATCACGAGTGCCATTTGAACTGCACCAACAACTTTAGGAGTACAAAGTTGAGTGGACAAGTGTCTCTGGGGGTACGCGTGGGGGCGAGATTGAATACCACTGGTTTAGTTGACTTATATGGGCGTTGAAGTTGCTCAAAATTTAAATTTTTGAACTGTGTAAGCTGATAATACTTTAAATCTAGTTAATAGTGTGTCTAAATGATTTCAGCATTTCAGAAATTGACGTGAGGATATTCAGGATAGAGCTAAAACGAGTCGTCCGTCGATTCCTGGGCATGCAGATTTTTTCGCAATAGTTCGGGAATTTGTGGCAAAAATCACCGAATGTCTTTTAGAATGATGGTAGATGCGTTGAATATCAACGAAGTGATGACTCGACAAACTTTACAAGAAGATTTGCGAACGAGGAAACCTGTGCAACGTTTGTCTTACGAATAAGTAAAAACAGAGACATCGTTCAAATTCATCCCGCCAATACAAATTTTTTTATCTGCATTGTCACTGCTGCTGGCGAATCACGGATGTATCAGTACAATGTTGACACGAATCGCCAAAGCATGCAGTGGATTGAAAAATCAACTCCAAGACCCATAAGGTTCAGTTGACAATAATTCAGAACCAAAACCACCCGGGACACTTTCTACGATAAATAGGGCGTGATTCCTAAAGAATCTGTGACTAAACAGCAAACAGAAAATAGTGAATTTTGTGTTGAGTGTTCAAGAAATTTCTTGGATGTTACCCCAATTTTCAGAAAAAAGCAGTTGATTCCTGCCGCTTGACAATGCATCTGCCCATTCTGTACTGATCGTAAACACATTTTTCGAGAATCACGGCGTTATACCCTATTGAACTAACTGGGAATGAATAGACTTTTCCTGCAACGAAAACTATTTTCAAACGGAAACGATCTCAGGACGTAGAAGATCCTAAGGCTAAGCGCGAACTTGAGGGCGGTCTGTTCTAACTCCTTTTAGAACCTTTCAATAAGTGTATTACCATAAAGGAAATAAACATTATTATAAATAAATCTTTTTCGTGTTACTTAAATTGTGAACCCAAAAAGTCTTAGCTACTTACAACAACCACAGCAAACGAAGCTAGTTGTCGACAGGTATTTTAGAACAACAGATTACTGTATATTTAACAGGTTTTTCATGGGAACAATTTCAAACAGCGTTGCAAATATGTTTATATTATTAACATACATAGATTAAAGTGAGATATGGAATTAAATCAAGTATACAAAAATGGGATCGTTGAGATTAAAATAGTGCATGAAATTTTAAACTTTACTAATAATGCTACTAATTCCCACACACACATAAAATAGTATTTATTAAATAATGGCAATTGTTACTTTGGAACGGTTACACTTACTTTGCTAATAACAGTACTATTTTCAATATTCACACGATCGTTTTCTACAATGCGAGATAAGAATACAAACAATACTAAAACTTGTTCGAATATTAAACAGTAAACAGAGTACAGAACTATGAGAAGGCACCTTTAGTAGAAGCGATGTTTAATTTCGCATGCGTATTAATTGAATAGCAGTATTTGTAGTTAGATCGGTTTACGATATCTAATTGTTCCAAAACAATTAATTTGTTGCTGTAATTTCGCACGCTTGGAATTTTTATTATCATTTCTATTGTTATAAACCTTCAACTTATTCTTTTATGCTTCTGTTATGGAAACCGTTCAAGATTTAGTTGCTCGCACTTTTAAAATTCTACTCTGTATAAGCATACAGTGTCGGAATGACTATACTGGATTCATAACTATAATAGTAAATACATACCTACGTAATACAAAATAATGTAACAGAACTTTAGGAATGCGTAAGTATTGACAGCTTCTTAGAACCACTTGATTGTATTAGATTGGCCATAATAAGAAACCCTTAAATTCCTGATTTTTCTTTGCTATTCTGCGCAACCAATTCAGAGCTTAAATGAAAAAAATACTGTAGAAAAGACAATTTTAGGATATCATCTTAAATCAATTAAATCACACGGTATGTTTTCACGCTTATGATATAGTTTGAGGATACAAGAGGTATTCAGACAAGAGTATTTTTCCATATTTAAGCTGCAGGACGCATTTTACATATACAGGGCAATCAAAAAGACATTATTGTAATGGTTTTAGAAACTAGTGTGGCAGTGTTACTTTATAAATCTGAACTACATTAAAATTACGTATTCTTTTTATGATATATTTAATTTTATTCGTATTTTGTCCACTAGAAATTAACAACCTAAGTCAAATTTGTCCACAGGCTTTGTGAATACTACTTTGTTTATCAATACCGATGAAATTTATTACAAGAGTATCCATATAATACTTTGTTATTCATTTATAGTAAATAAACATAAAGACTGAATATTCCAAACAAGCTTGATGATGGATGATGATCATGATTATAATTTACAGTAGGTAAATAACCAATTGCGAGTGTGGTAAAGCGGTTAGAGCATTGGATTCCTATGCGGAAAGTCGGGAGTCCAAACCCCCGACTCTATGGCTGGCGAACGGCCTACTAAGTTGCTTTAAGTAATTGGGTACCTGCGTTTGAATGAACAAGGGGTAATCATGTGGTTGTCTAATATGTGATGCTCACCACATCACCGCATGTCATTAATTTGGCACGCGACAGCCGAGAGTGAGAGCAAGGATACGGTTCGACTTTTCGCCTTCCAGGTAAAACCCCTGCATCGGGTGTAGAGCCTCACCATTATTAAGTAACCAATTAAAAAAAGCGTACGAATTATATTCGAGGGATGAGGATCGACTTAATTGTAGATATAAAGATATGCAACATTGTTTAAGTGATTTTCTTTTTATTTTACTTTGGTACTTACGAGATAAATGAGTCAGGCTTTCAATGTAACTGACCAAATGCTTCCTGGCTCGAACCACTATGGGGGTCTGGATAATTTACTAATTCCCTGGGTGGCCGATACTGGGTCCAAGAGCGTATTCGGAGGAGCAAGTGGGACAGTCGCCCCCTTCCAAGATGGAAAAAATTCAGAATAGAACAAAAAATATAAACAACAAATTTCTGAAAAATTGATTAATAGGTTGCTTGTTGGTATGTCAACATTCTTAAAGAAACTAATTACGAAATAGAAACCCCCACGCCATCTGTTAAAAGTCTTAAGGACTACAACCTATACGAGTATTATGCACATGACTTCTCACAGATGGATGTATAGTTAGCTCGTAGCAACAAGGAGCTTTCTAGGATAATCTCGTCTCATTTCACCACGTATCAACAACGAGAATATTTCAGAAGCCATTTACCTCGTACACATATAAAAGCGCGCGCATTATGGTTAGAGTCAGTGCAATTAAATTACATTCACACAAAGGTCACAAGTGTGTGCCCCGATAGGAAAAATTCTTAGTTAGGGTGTACAATACGCCAATAATGGCCGCAGAGCTTAGAGCAACAATAAGGAGCTTGCTAGGATAATCTCGTCTCATTTCACCACCTATCAACAACGAGAATATTTCAGAAGCTATTTACCTCGTATACATATAAAAGCGCGCATTTCGGTTAGAGTTAGTGCAATTAAATTACATTCACACAAAGGTCACAAGTGTGTGCCCCGATAGGAAAAATTCTTAGTTAGGATGTACAATACGACAATAATGGCTGCAGTACTTAGAGATGCTTTTAAAACCGCGTCCTAGATCTCACTCTTTCAAATCAAGAATCATCAACCAGCACCAGCAGAATCAGCGATGAGGGCAAGGCAGTATAACCTCCCTCTGCTTCAGACATTACGACTGCGAGGCCTTATTCTATGATTCAAACCACGGTGCCAGGCAGTGAAAGTAAAACTGAAGACGACGGTTGTCATGAAGATGATATTGCAAATATCGTCGGCCTCGCGACCACTATGACGGTTGATAAAAAAAAACATCTTCTGGAAAATGGATGGGTACCCTCGAAGGACTATGATTTTGCAGCAGGTGCCAAACACCTCAAGAGGAAATTTAATCACCAAGGCGACTCAAATGTACTTTCTGTAAATATGGTGTGTTGTTTTCGCTGTCAGCCAGCGTGATGAGAGGTGGTTGGAGTTCTTTCATCATTAGACATTTCACTAACTACTGATTATTGCAAGGCACATGTATAGACCCAAGGGCATAATGCTATAATGGAATCTGCAAAATCGTTCATGGAGACCTACTTCACCAGTCTTTGCAAAAATGAATAGAAAAAAAGAACAAGAGAGTGCTGTTTTTAGTTGTTTTCTGCGTCATTTTTACCGGCACACATGATTTACCTCTCAGATGCAAAAATCTGGATAAAGGCGTATTTATAGACATATGCCGTTTACGCATCGAAATAGGTGATTCACAATTAAAACAGCATTTTAAGCATGAACCGAAAAACGCGTCATACCTATCGTACAAAATGCAATAATTGGCACCACAATCAGAGAACAACTGTTCACACTATGATTAAGGAAGCTAACGCTTACAGCATTCTGCCTAACAAAACCGCGGATATTTCGGGCAAAGAACAGCTGTCTATTGGACTACATTTCTTCGATGAAAAGACCAACACAATTGAAGAAGAGTTTTTAGGTTTTGTAGAACATGGAAGGCTTGATGCCAAAAGTATTGCCAAAGTCATTGAAGATTTTGAGTTAAATTTCAACCTAGACCCTGATAAGTGTGTTGGGTTAGGCTTCGACGGATGTTCCAGCATGTCTGGAAAAGAAAAGGGTGTGCAGGTGACCTTGAGGCAAAAGCACGGGTACAATAAAGCCTTATATTTCCATTACTCCCCGCACAAGTTCAACCTTGTCGTAAATGACTTAAACGTTATCCCAGAAATGTGAAACTGCTTTAATATCAAGGCGATAACCATATTTTTTCACGAGTCCGTTTTACAACGCAATCTTATTGCGAACATTTCTAAATTGTGTGAGATTAAATGGTCAGAGAAGTACAAAAGCATCCGTGTTTTTAAGGATCACTTCGTCGATATTGTTGAAGCATTAGAGACATTCGCTGAAGAGGGTAACGCAGCAATAAGAAAAAGTGCATTTGAAACGCATGCAGGAGATAGTAGATCTTCATTCGTTGTGCCAGTAGCATTAATTGCGAAGTATTCCTCTATACTGGAATCCGTAGCAAATACACTTCAATTGAACTCACTTGACATAGTTAAAGCAAACTAGCACATTCAAACTATTCTCGTCATGCTAAGAGAGCATCGGGAAGATGTGGATAATGTCACAGCTGACGTTGTAAAAGTAGCAGGCGACATTGCAAAGCATTTAAATGTTGATGTAACCGCCATTCGCGTTGCTGGCCGACAAATGCATAGAAGCAACCCTCCAACCGGAAATCTATCCGAATTTTGGAGAAGGTCTCTAATAATTCCTTACTTGGATTCTGTCCTATAATTTTTCAAAGTCAGATTTTGTGCATGTAATTCGCCTGCATTTTCATCAACACATTTGGATCCGAGTAACATGAAAGATGTTTCATTGGAGGAATGGAATGAAAGTACTTCATTTTGTGCAACTTTTACAATTTGGAAGGCATGAAAGGGGAAAGGGAATTATGGTACAAAATGCGGACTGGGGTAAAAGAAGCGGCAGATATCATCGAGGTATTAAAAATGAGCGAATTGTTTTCTCCAACCATTAGAAAGGCGCTACTGATTTTTCTTTGACAGCCCTGCCCAACAAGCACTATAGAGCGTTCACTTAGTTCCCTTCGCTAAATTAAAACATGGCTTAGAAGTACTATTAGTGAAAATAGGTAAAATCTGTTAGCTTTTGCTAATAATTCATCGTCAATGGGTTTTCGCAAACAAGGAACAATTAGTGGAAGCCGTAGTTAGAAAATTTAAACTAATCGTCGCAAACTACGGATTAAAATTTAATTTTATTAATAAATAGTGTTTTTCTTTTGTAATTGTGTATTATTGCATGCGCCCATGAAAGAAGTTGGATTCAGAAACCTGTGTCCCTTTCGTTTTGAGCTGGATACGCCCTTGTCTCGGTATCCATTTGCCATTGGAGATCACATTAATGGCAACCTTCATGTTACAGCCACACTAGAGTATCAACAAGTTCGTACACAAAAACGCAATACACCAGGCAGGTTAAGCATGGTTACGTATCAACACAGTAACCAGCAGAGTCGGGCCCTGTTGTGTATCTGTATAGCACAAACTACCTTCGCCCTGCCGCCTACCGTCTCGACACTGCGTAAGATGTACAAATGAGGATCATAAGAACGATAATTATGATGATCTAGGAAATAAATGAGTAAACTTATATGTGTAGACCTTTCTTAGTGATCCTTAACCTTTCAGAGGCGGTCGTGAACTAGAGGTTAGCGCGTTAGACTTTTACGCCGAAGGTCCTGGGTTCAATTCCCAATACCGGATCATCGGTTTTTTAACGGCAATAACGAATCAGCGAAGTATTCTGCCTAGTAAATATTCAATGAAGTAGAAGTGTTACCACTTTCTGCGGTTAGGAGTCCACGTTAAGCTGTAGGTCCTGTATGTATGTAGCACCTTAAATGCGCACCACAGGCATAGGAGAGAAGATCGCTACGTCTCGTAAGGGATAAAGCACTAGAAGAAGAAAAACTTTTGAAACCCGAAGGAAAATACTAAACCTAATACGTTTATGGAACTGTAGATTAAGAGACATTACAAATGCAATGTGTAATATCCTTGATTGACGTTCAAAGCAAACTCATTTTAAATATATTCAAAATTTTTCAGTTGAAAAATACGAAGATGGTATAAATATTAACCGGAATTAGTTAGAGAATTGTACTTAACAAAATATTTTTAACATACTCCTTTTCCAATTCTCTAGATCATGTCGAACTTGCGGATAGCTTCATTATTTGAAAACAGTTTCGACCAACTTTCAATAAAATGATCATCTCTAATTTGTTTCGAAACTGTGTGGCTTTTTGAAATCTCTTGCACCTTTATGAAATATCTTGCACCATTCATATGATGTATGATATAGAAAGATATCTAAATTCTTTCTAACGTGTGTCCATTTTAGTTTTTGAAAGAGTGTTTGATTTATTTTGAAACTGCGTGGCTTCTTTAGAATCTATTGTACTATTTGGTAAATTTAGTCTTTATAATGCCTTAGCTTTAGCTTACGGTGACCAAATTTCTAAAATAAAAAATGGGACAGAAGATATTTGGTGAGGGGGGGGGATAAAATAGATAATTAAAATTATTTGTTTTTATTATAACATTGCTTTTAAACTTTTAAACATAACAAATTTAAATATTTTCTCTGGATTATCCAATTAGGCATTACACAGCGGATGTGGAAAGAGACGCTTCTTGGGTTTTATATTTATCAGATCCACTAATACCTTGTAATAATTTGGGCTTCGTCAGAAGAAAATTGGAAAAATCACGCCATGTAAAATTTTTAAACTGAGTTTTACATACTATTAGTGCTTCAATATTCTTTACGAGGAAACGATTTTTCTCATCTGTTCATAGCGCATTGTAATCGAAAATATTCTTTCTACTGCTGCACTTGTTCCTGGAATAGCAAGAGCAAATTCAACAATCATTAGAATATTTGTAAAGCAAATTTTTTCACTATCCAGAAACTATCTCACACCATTTTTCTTCAACTCTTGTAGAATTCTTATTCCATTCCGCAAGTCTCGCATTTATTACGTTTACCACATGGTTAAATTCATCAAAAAGTCTATCTTCATCCAACCTATCAATATATTTGTTAGTTTGTATTAAATATTTTAAAGTTTCCTTATTTTCAGCCCAAGTAGGACTGTGCATTATTTTAATCCAGCTGAACACTTTAAGTGGTGTGAAATTGGCACCCCATTTCTCAATATATAACACAAATGTATTATAAAATTGATCCACTTTTTCTTGAAAGAGTATTTTACTGTACAAATCATCTACGTGCACTAGAAAACGGGACAATTCGCGTCCCGTTTTGAGTTTTTCGGGACAACGGGACACGAAGCTAAAAAAAGGGACAATCCCGTTAAAAACGGGACGTATGGTTACCCTACTTTAGCCAAATTGCGTGGCCTGTTTGAAATCCCTCGCAGCGATCATAATTCATAAGACTCAGTCTTTGGAAAGGTCTCTAATTTGTTTCCAAACTGAGGAATGCTTCTAAAATCTTCTTCCCTAATCATAAGATTGAAACTTTAGAAATGTGTCTAACTTGTTTCTAACGTTAACAATTTCTTTTTGGAATCCCTTGTACTATTTATAATATTTAGTCTTATTGTTAGTCAAAACTACATCATATAAATAATAATCCCAGTTGCGCAATTATTTAAAATGATTTTCACGACTCTTCTACGCAACGCTGCATGAGATGATTTACAAAACGTCTTCCTTCACACGCTTTAGCTCAATTGAAACAGCCCGGTAATAAGTTTTATTATAAGTTTTTAAATACTAAAACGGTATTAATAATTATCTCAGAGTGTAGATTTCTCAGTTTCAGTTCATTTTAATAAAACTTGTATAAGATCGTAAATACCATCCACAGGAAATTAGCAAGCGTATTAGAATTCTGAAATTTCATATTTTAAAATAATATTAATTTCGTCTCCGTACGCAAGAGTAGCGGCATAATTTTGGGGAAGAAGCTGTACACTATATTCTCGGATATTTCCTACATCCTTAAACTTGTTGATTTTTCTATTAAGCAAATTGCTCTATACTCAAAATTAATAAGAAGAAGATTTGGTTAAATTTTTATGAAACACTAAGCTGCCGGGAACATTGATATACATACGGATTAAATTTTCACGTATAATTTGGTCAAATTGAAATGAATATCCATCTAAAAAGCCTTCGTGTTAGAACTAGACGAGGGAGTTCCAAAAGATTTCCAATCTAAGTAGGTTAAAGAAAAAACAGAGTAGTAAATTATTTATTATTAACTCCTCGTATCAAAATTTTATTAGTACCAGGCTTTTGAAAAAAATTATTTATTTTTTTAAATTTCCGATACTAATATGCCGCTGCTCACTTTAGGATTATCCAGAAAAAATCTACCGCTTAATTGAATATATAGAAATCACTAGGGGCTAAACCAGGACTATATGGTAAGTGACTAAACGTAGAAAAGCCATAATCACAAACGGCTGTAGCTGCTACTTTAATTCTGCGCGAAAAGGTGTTGTCATGAAGCAATAAAGCTCCGGAAGGTAACTTACTGCGACGTTGTTCAATAATATTTACAGGAATTTATCTTGATCAGGTTTAACATTCAAAAATGACTGTGGCTTAAGATTTCTGAGCGACTTTTTTACACCTTCTTCAAAGACATTGTCCACACATAAAGAAGGTGACGGTACCAAAAAAACAATAATTTTTGCAGCCATCTCTAACAGTTTAACTCAACGATTAGGAAAAGGAAAAGGAAAACCAACGCAGGTACATTCCCCACCAAGAGGCGGGCCACTATAGGGGTCAGTCGGGTTCCCCACCGGTCCGTCTTCAGCCAGTAATGCAAATGTAAGGATAGGAAAGACCAGGAAAGTTGTTTAATGGAATTTCGGGGATGATGCTGTCCCAGTATTTGCCAGCATGACCCAGGAAAACCGCGAACAACTTGAGTCTCGGCAGAGGGCCCGGGGGTTCGACCCGAATGAAAGGTGAACGCTCTACCACTGAGCCACCTTCCTCCGTCGACGATTAGGAAGAACCATGATCTCCGTACTGAAGATGTTTTCATGTGTGGTGTAATTTCTTTTGGCCGTCCCTACTTGACCTTACATCCATAGACATTCTTCCTGGATGCACATCTGTTGCCCAAAATGTGGCCTCTTCATAGATAAGTACGTTCATGCGACTACCCTCTTTTCAAAATCCTCGTGTTCCATTTTTCAGATAGGTTTAATCAAAATGCGAATAACCACAGTTAAATATAATTTTACATATTTGACAGATGAGGTTGGCAATACATCGCTTTGTGTGACGTCACAATCCGAACAGCTGTTTGCTTGTGGGTAAAACACACGGCAGAAATACTGAGAGCTAGGGAAAGCATACGTGACATTCATTATAGTGAATTATTATATATTATCGTCATCATCCACAGCCTTCTGTTCCACTGTTGAACATTAGGCTCTGCTCCGCCACGTGTTCCCCCTCAGCGCTAAGGTAGAAACACGGGAGAGCTAAGGTTTAATGTAGAATCGGAACGACCTGTATACACACATACAGTGCGGTCGTAAAATGCCCTCCCTCCCTACTAACTTTTGAACGACTTGATATTTCTACACAATTTGTGTGCTTTAATGGGAGGCTAAATACTACTTTCTAGCCCATATTTAAATTTTATAACTTGCAAATGGCGGCTAGACACCATCTTGAACTTTTTTTTTAATGAATTTGAGTGACACCTCGTTTGAAAGGTATTTTAATTCTGCGTCTGATCCTCGTGTTTCATAAAAAAATATTCATCCACAAAAAATCACAGATGATTGAAAATAACAAGTTTATGAAAAAAAGAAGGCACCCAGAAAATTTTGCGATTTGTAGT
This sequence comes from Limonius californicus, assembly GCA_014611495.1. Classification (NCBI taxonomy): domain Eukaryota; kingdom Metazoa; phylum Arthropoda; class Insecta; order Coleoptera; family Elateridae; genus Limonius; species Limonius californicus. The sequence goes on from JABXWE010006753.1 coordinate 32,658, forward strand.
CCGGATATGTTGTTGGCCTCGTCGTTTCCTTATGACACTTTCCCGTAGCTCGTACCGGTCGGCCGCTAGGAGCGTCCAAAGTCAACACACGAATCGACGTCCAGCACGTGTCCACGTCATCGCCCAGTCTGTTTGCATAACTACGACGCATCGACCGATGGCCGGTTCTTAAATCCCCGAGGGGTGCGCGGGGCACGCCGACTAAATTTTTACGACCGCACTGTATAAAACAAAAAAGATGTCGTTTGTTTGTCCATCAAGCAGGCTAACATCAGGAAAGCAATCATGTGACACTACCGATACATTAAGGATTTTAAAAATTTTAACTCAACTTCGTTAAAGGGATCTGGCTGGGAAGGGTGTTGTATTTCACTAAACAACAAAATAGTAAAAAATGCTGTAATTTTGTAATATTATAGCAATACTCTCTATAATAAGAAACTGTACTCTCATCAAGAAAATGTATTATTAGAGGAATAAACCTAAAAAAAATAATTAAAAATTATATTGTATTTCACTAAACAACAAAATAGTAAAAAATGCTGTAATTTTGTAATATTATAGCAATACTCTCTATAATAAGAAACTGTACTCTCATCAAGAAAATGTATTATTAGAGGAATAAACCTAAAAAAAATTGATTACAAATTAAAAAAAAATCCAGGATCTCAGATCTATGGAAAGCTTTATATGTGTTTCGACATTTTGTATGTCATGTTCAAAGACAATATTATAAACATTTATACTTAGGAAAATAGCAATGGGTTTTAATGTCATACTTGGCTCTTATCTTCTATACCAAAACTTCCAGTAGCGGAGAATATACGAGCTCACCGTGCTCATTCATTAAAAGTGTATTTGTTAAAGTGTGTTTATGTATTTGAAAGACTTTAAATATATCCAATTTACGATTATATCACACAAGTACAAAAATGTTATTATATTATTTTATGTCAACGTATGGTATCAAAATTTCAAATTGTCTGACCTATGTATACAGAATTACACTGCTAACAGTTTAATTTGTAAACACCCTATTTTATCAAATCTTTAGTTCTATCTTTTGCGTTGAATAAGATGTCGACAGTGTTTGCTATTGTTTTATAAATTACTTTATATGTACTGGCGTTCACTTTAATCTTAGCAATTAATCCGGCATATTTCCGAAATATGAAATTGAAAAATAGTTAACATGGATTTTACTGTTATAACATAATTATTAAGTTGTTTTTATAATCTGAGTCCATCAAAAAAATAAGCGACTGGAGGTTTGCACGTTCCTGTTTCATCTTCAGCGCCAACAATTTGGCGTTTGCCGAAGCCACTGCTTATAGAACCGCAATATAGGTGGTTTAAGAAGGTGTCTGAGGTGACGGTCCTGGCTAATGACAGAGCGGGCTAATTGACACGAAATGAGAATTGTAATCATCGAGCCGCGCTCAGGTGCGGTTTCAATTACTGTTTTGTCTCACGAACTCAATTTCTGGGCAACTGTTCATTTCCTAGCACTTCCCGCCTACTTGCAGTTATGGAGCCACAGGTTGCTTTCCTTATTGCGTGGGTGGATGACTTCTTCAGGGAACCAGACGCTGTTCGAGTTTGCGGTAGGAATTTAATATATTGTGCAATTTTTACTGGTCGTTATTTTGGCTTGTTAAACTTTCATACAGAATTTATTCAATTTCAGAAAGCAATGCAAACTCCGGTACGTAAGGGAGGGCCACCTGTCGTCAATTATTTTTATTGCAGGGGTTGCTGGTGACCATCATTATTGCTAAAAGGGGATACTAATAATTGTTATATAATAACGGGCCTCTAGAGATTTAAACAATAACAGTTATTACATTAATGCTTATGTTTGCATGTTGGTGCCCTTTTATTGTCTTTCGTGTATGTGTTATCTGCCGTACGGTAATTTTAGGAAATTATGTTTTAAGGTAGGCATTGTTTCAGCTGTTACACTAGAATGTATTTTTAAGTCTTATTTAAAAGTTTCGGTACAACATTAATCCACGGAACTAAATCTGTATAAATTAACCAGCGCCAGAAATAGAATAAAATAGCAATAGACATGCAAACGCTGCGCAAAATAACACTGCCGTTCGTAAGTATGCAATTCCCGGATAAGATATACAAATAGCACATTTTATAAAATGATTATGATTGTATTATGATATATTGTTGTTGATTCATTATCAGAAACAAAAAGAACTAAGAAGTTATTGATACCATGAGAGTTAATTCGGCTTGTTATATAAACAAAACCGTTTTCCTCATAGGATACCAATCTAGTCTAACTTACTGTACTAAGTATAGTTTAAAGATAGGTTTGAAATCATCTAATTTTGTTGTTATGTGCACATTTCACTTTTACACTAGGAGAATTCGTATAAGTTTCATCCAAATATCTGTCTATGAAGATTCTTTCCAGTGCAATGTGTACAAGCTCCTACAGCTCATATAACGTGTGATCAAAAAAAAAATTTTTTTTTTATTTACAAAAGTAAAGCCGCTTCAACAACAAAGACCATTAGCAGCTACACATTACCAATTATCACATATATATATATATACCCATGCATTAATACTTATATCTTATCAAACAAATTAGCAGCCTTTAGAAATAGTAAGGTACGTTCAACTTCTTCTTCTTGATTTCCAATAGCTATGGCTAAGTTGTCGTTAACTTCATAATGTTGTCGAAATTCCTCATAATTGGCACATTCGGGTATTAAGTGTTTTACTGTTAGAGACGTTTGGCATGTATCACAGGTGGGGGGGTCTTCTCTTTTAAACAAGTATTCGTGTGTGATCCTGGAGTGGCCTATACGAAGTCTAGAGATAACTACTTGGTCATTTCTATTTGGTGGAAGAAACATACGGTCCTTTGTTAACGGTTTAATCTCCTTCAGTTTTGCGTTGCTGTTGGTCCATTGATGCTGCCATACGTTCTTCATAATTTCTTTAAAGTTATTCTTTAAATCTGTTGACATATAAATAGGTGTCAGATTTTGAGAAGTAGTTCCTTCTTTGGCCAATTTATCAGCTGCTTCATTGCCATCGATGCCGACATGAGAGCATACATAAGCTATAGTTACGGAGTTTGGTACAAATTTTGACAATTGCTGTTTAATTAATTGCACAAGTGGATTAGCAGGGTACAGCTGGTGTAATGCTTGTACTGAACTCAACGAGTCAGTGAAGATAACATAGGTTAAACCTTGATGTTGAACTTGATCATCCAGTGCATAAGTGGTAGCTTGAAAAATAGCATAGAGCTCTCCAGTGAAAACACTGCATACTGTAGGTAGTTTGTATGTTTTCCTGGTATCCGTTGTTACAAAAGCTGCTCCCACACCGTCTTCTGTTTTGGAGGCATCAGTGTAGATAAATTTTGAGTTCGCGTAACACTCGCACATCTCACAATAGGCACTTCGAATGATAGAGGAGTGGGTCTCAGATTTGTGATATTTCGCTAGTTTAGTGTTAAGATTTGGGGGTGCTAGGGACCACGGAGGGATATTAGGAATTTCAAAAGGAGATATCTTTGGCTACTGGAACATAATTTCGGAAGATATTCTATTTATTCGTTCGTATAATGGTGGACGAACATTTTTTTTAGTATTATATATTATTTTAAAATGGTTGCTGAAGGTGTTACAGTAGGTTGGATTTTTTGGATTTGACGAAATTGAAGCGGCAAACGCTAAGGTTAATTGCTTTCTTCTAAGAGATAAGGGTTGTTCTCCAGTAAGACTGTGAAGACTTTCTATAGGACTGGACCTAAAGAGTCCAAATGCTATCCTAAGGGCAGAATTTTGTATGGAATCTACCATTTTGAGATATGATTTCTAGTTTTGGTTTTTTGTGCCGTTTTGGTTAGATGTTTACGGTAGGTCAGAGATCTGTCTAGAGTGACTCTCAGATAAGTTGGGTTGGGATTATGTCTTATTCGTTCTTGGCCAAACATCACCTCTAGTTCTACATTTGCCATTCTGTTGTTGAGATGGAATGCACAGACCTCAGATTTTATTGGGTTAGGTTGTAATCGCCATTTCTTATAATATTCATGCAAAATTGTAAGGTCGGAAGTTAAAATATCGCTACCTGTTTGCAGATCTTTATGTTGTGTACTAAGGGCTAAGTCATCCGCATAGATGAACTTGCGAGAAGTAGTCTTCGGGATATCGTTGGTGTACACGTTAAAGAGCAAGGGTGCCAATACAGAACCCTGGGGAAGACCATTCTTTATTGTGCATTCTCTACTTGTTTTGTTGTTCAGATGTACTACAATCCTGCGGTTGCTCAGCATATTCTGTATTAAGAACGAAATTTTGGTACAAGGGATGATTTTTTGGAGTTTGTATATCATTCCCTTCTTCCATACCGTGTCGTAGGCCGACGATAGGCCAATGAAAGCTGTAGCGGTCTTTACTCCCTTCTGGAAACCTGTTTCGATGTGGGTAGTTAAAGCAAGTACTTGGTCGCAGGTACTGCGGCCACTCCTAAATCCTGCTTGTTCCGGGATTAGGAAAGCGTCAATAGTGGGTGATATTCTATTATAGAGCAGGCGTTCCAGTAGCTTGTAGCACATACTAAGAAGCGCTATTGGTCTGTAACTGATGGGGCATTAGCAGGTTTGCCAGGTTTTAAAATTGCAAGGATTTTCGCCTTACGAAAGGAATTTGGCATTTCCCCAGTCTGTAAAATTGTGGTATAGAAGTCTGCCAGCCATCTCTTCGCTGTTTCACCCAGTTGTTTTAGAAACTCAGGAAATACATTATCTAGTCCTGGAGCTTTACGTGGCTTCATATTGTTCAAAGCGATTTCTAATTCTCGTACGGTGAAAGGCTGCGCCCACTCGGAGTCTTTAGGAAGGGATCGGAAGTTATGTTTGACTTCATTTTTTATTTGCCTGTCGAAGTTTTTATTTAGAGGTACATTATTGGAAATAGCTCGAAGATGTTCGACAATTTCATTTGGATTGATATCTATAGTTCTGTCAGGTGGCGGTGCAGCTGCTCCTAAGCGTCTGAGGAGAGTCCAGCCCTGCCTACTTGAGTCAGTGAAGTCCAGTCCTTCTGTAGCTTCTCCCCATTTGCTTGCTCTTTCTTTGTCTAACTTTCTCAGCAGTTCATCTGCCAGTCGGGGGTCTCCACTTTTAATTTTTGAATGAAATGAAAAAGTCGACTAAGACTAAGAAAGGATACCAAATGGGAAGACATCAAATTAAAATGGTATGCTCCACTGATGATGTAGTGCTAGTGCCAGACAGCGAAAATTATCGACAAAGAATGTTACACCACTTTTATATTACGTGCAAAGCATATAACATGACAATATCAGCAGCGAAAACTTAATCAATACTAATATCCCAAGAACCAAGGGGATGCAAACTTCTAGCAAATGAGGAAACCATCGAACAAATGATGCAAATTAACTATCTGAGAATAAATATTACAAGTGATGGAAACCTTAAAAAGGAAACAGAAGAAAGATTGTGAAAGCAAAACGGTCAGCAGGATGCCTCAACCACACTATCTGGAACAACAAACAACTAAGAAAAAGCACTAAGACTAACATATACAACAGTGTGGTAAGACCAGTATTAGTATATGCCTCTGAAACAATGCCGTAAACAGCTAGGAGCAGGCAACAAACGGAAGTTTGATAGCCGATAAAACAAGACTGGACGGAGTATCCAATGTTAATATAAGACAAACATGCCAAATCGTCAATATCAGTGGAATTCACTAAGGAAAATTAAATGGAATATGCATATAGAACGTATGGACGAACGCAGAATCGTTAAAATTGCAAGAGATGAACGACCTATAGGAAGAAGGAGCATAGGCAGGCCAAAGAAAAGATGGAAAGACACCATTCACTAAAAATGAAGCAATAGGCCGCAGGCCTATTAAGAAGCGAAGCAGAAGAAGAAGCCAATTAAAGAACCTAATTGTGATACACAGTTTACTAGGTTTAACATAAATAATGATAGTTCAACTCAAAGGGTAATTTCAAATAATGATTTAAAACAGAGAATTTAAGCTTCTTGCTTGAGTCACAACCACTAGGTTACTTCAGCCTCTTCGCATAATGTTAATTTACCTGAATTCGTTCGGTGCTTTAAGCCGAGTTACAAGTAGCTTGTACACCTTGTTCTACAAGTACCTTCTCAAGCGGATAGCAGTATAATTTGAAGCACAATCTATATTGTCATATTTACTTACTTTTTAAAGGTGAAGACCTAACGAATCCATAAGTGACTAAAATTTAGAATGATTCTAAGATCGTAATTCTGCCCTTCATATGTTTTTATTATCTAATCGAAATGTATAATCAAAACACCAGTACAAAATGATGAGTGTGTTACTATTGTATCATACAACTGACAAATTTGAACTGAAGTGTCTTTTACAGAAGTATTTTTAGAGTTTGAAGTTTATGTAATTTGACACTGACAGCTTTAATTCTACAAATAAAAGACAAGCAATATTCTTAAAAGTTGTCCTGTATTAGGTTGCCTCTTGTTTCCTTTGGATACTGTAGAAGCTATATTTTCTGCGATTTTCGGCTGTAATACTCACCAAATTCAATACAGTACTATTCTGTAAAGTGTAGCTCTGTATGAAATAAGAATTTCTACCGCGATTGTTAGTTTTTAATAGTGCGTCTGTTTCGTCTAAAGCGTCAGATTCTTTGGTAAAAGCTAAGTTTGAAGCGCACACTTAATCACAACCTAAATGTTTGTCAAGATCTAAAAGAAGCCAAATTTTATTCAAACAAATTCGTTTCGAAGCTCTAGCTCCTATATACACTGAAATACGAATCGAAATTATCATTATAAACAGTATTAAATTAGCAACTAATGCACCAAACCATACTACTCAGTATAATTACTTTGTCTCTCGTAAAGCATTATTAGCAAACCTCTAAATTTGTTGCCACTAAACTTGATTTATTTTATTCTCCCTGTTGTGCATTCTGGCATGCTTGTTTCTAGATGGAAGGATCGCAATTTCAAATCCGTCCGAGTTCCATGGAATTTTTCCAGCGGGGCAATATTTGAAACTGTGGCTTCTATGTCAATCTAGACTTCGCCTATTCAAACACCAACCAACCATACGAAATAAACAAATTTTCACTTTACTACGTACGTCGTTAACTCCTACAGGACGCAGAATATGGGAATTTAAAACGAAAAGTGCTTAGGGCAGTCTATCTGAACGCTGGAAAGCAAACTATAGCCATGTTGTAAAGTCTTGGCATTCTTCTGTTTGCATAACTATTAGTTAAACCTTCGCACTGTCCGTTTTTGCATTATATTCTTACTATTAATAAATATTAATTATGTCCTGTTCGCACATTTATTTTAGAAATGTTTATGATAACCTTCTGTTGTAATCAAACTTAACACCTGGAACGGGTACCAAAAAGAGCAATGGATATGATTTAGTGATTGGAAGTAGTCAATTATAAAGGGTGTCCTTTAAATGCCTTAAAAGCTTCAGGTAGAATTTTTCTTTTATGAATGCTTAATACAAATCTTCAAAAAAAAGTACATATTTGGAGCTTAGTTTTCTTGTACGAGAGTGTTAAAGTTCATATCTTTAAAACAGAATTTCATGGAAACAATAACGAGAACTTTAATGTTGCACGTATCTGCCGATAAGTGACTGACTGCCACTTGATTATGTAAAGATTAATATTGA